>JAUZTA010059202.1:0-10248 GCA_034780835.1 Ctenochaetus striatus | reverse complement strand
TCTTTGTAATAAACTTCTTTATATACAATCAAGTCAGTGTCAACGGAGATTTCTTCATCAGCATCTTCACAGCACTACTAGAAGATACCACAGTACCCTGGCTCTAGAGTGAAGGAGAACTTTTGAAAAACACGACAGAACATAAATGTCAATTATAATTACTTATATACTTACCATATTTATTTCAACACTTTGACTCACTCTCATTTCAATGGAAAGATACTCATATAAGAGGTATTTAGAGTAACTTAGGAAGACATTAACAGTTCCTAAAGGATATGCTGCTACAATGCTGTTCAACCACATCAACCAATCTGTCCATATGGATTAAAGTTAGGACATCATTTGCCTGAAGGCAGGGTAGATGGGCTGAGTTGCTCCGGAGGATGCTGATGCTTGGTCCTCTAGATGCACTCAGCCTACAGTTTGAAAGGTGTTTTAGGCTTCTGGGGCTGGTTGCACCCACTGGTCTTAAGTCTGGTCTTAGCTAAGACAGCAGAGTGTGAGAGAGAGAAGGGTGTCACTGTAGCAAAAACATTAGACATCGCCACATAAAACTTTTAATGATGGTGTTTCTAATGAACAGATTATACAATGAGGGACAAATACAATCCACTGAGCATGTACAGAGTTGAGGAGCTGATTGAGATGTTTAAAATCTGCAGGAGACATTTTCAAACTTACTGAAGAGATGTCATATGACACGCAATTTGTGTCAGATTGCAACGCAGCGTTTTTACCCACTCTGCAGCCACTGATAGCACTTTGTTCTGAAGCTATCAAAAACGCCCATGAAATGCTATTTTACCATTTTATATATAGCATTTTATATGTCGCATGTATTAGTTATCTAATTTCTACATCCATGAGAAGTAATTTCTTTGAGCATCCATAGCTGCGGGGAAATGACAGAAATTAACAAGACAGCCAGAGACACAAAGCGGCGTATCCCAGCAATGCATGCTGCTGAGCATTTGCCATAGCAACAGGGTTGTTCACATGAACACGCATTGCTAAAACCGGGTGTAACTAAGACCAAGCTTAAACTCTGTTGGTGCAATTAGAAGAATCCACTCCTGAGACTAGTCTTAACTAAGATCCACTTAGGAGTTAGGACCAGTCTTAGTTAAGACCAGTTGGTGCAACTGGTCCCTGATGACTTCAAAGCTTTGAAGAAACTGAGGAGTGGGAATGTGGCTAGAGGAGGGAACAAAGAGGCAGAGGCAGCCATTATGACAACATGCAACCTTTACAATAGAGCTTCTATGTGGATTTCTCCTTTCCCCTTCAATCCAATGTCTCTTTTGGTTCAAATAACTCAGAAAAACATCTGTTGGCATCCTGATATCCTCAGGACCACTAATGTGATTCTGAAAGATAACATATAATCCAGCAGTCCTGCCCTGCTCAGTCCAATATAAATAAGAAGAGGATTCATTGGCAACAGATCCTCTAAGCACCAGACTAGCAAATGTAAACCTCGTTGTACTTCAAGTAATTCAGGATGTACAGAAGTCCTGCAGCATCACAGTCTGTGAGGCTTATTGGCTCTGTTGCCAGAGAAAGTAGCATCATATTGGCAGGCTGTTGCAGTTTTGGAAATTTATTTGAGACAGAGTCACTATAATTATTACTTTTGAAACAATATAACTGCTTCTTTTTGTTAAAAATATGAGGTAAAAAGCACTTGCACAAGTCAGAAAGCAGTAAAAGACTGGCTAGCAAAAATGAATAAAATTGCTACATCTGCTGACTTCAGGCAAACTTTGAATTGGCTGAAAATAGGACTGTGTGTTTGACTTGAATGCCAAATCAGAGTGCAACCAGCTCAAAGTCAGACCCCTGATCACACAGGATTCAACTGTACAGGAGGGACTTTTGCAAAAGAGCAGGAGAATCAACTTCTTAGAGTGTAACGTGTCTATTGATATTTGGTCTCTAACGAGGATTCATTTGAGAGAATTTTTGTCACATTATAGTACAAACTTTCTTAGCAAGACTTTTATTGTGAACCAAAACTAACTCAGGTGGTAAGATATGACAGTCTTACATCAAAGTTTTTGTAAGTCAACTGTACATATAACAATATCTGTATGTATTAGCTTTATTGTCAACAGTGTGGTCTGAAGATTCAGTTGTACAACTAAACTTGACTTCAAAAAAAGAGAACAAACATTCTGCTGCAACACCTCTTTTTTTTCCTGAGAGCTTGTATGAGATCATTCTGAGTAAAGAATAAACACCCCCCCTCTTTACGTTGAAAGCACTTCCACTGGAGCTCAGTTCAGTTGCGGACATAACAGAGTCACATATACATGCAACATGAAGAGCTTCACCCTGATGATAGCTCTGAGTCTCTGCAACTTTGGTAAGTGCTTTTCAATTGATTACTCTCAAGATTAAAAACTGAGATAACTCCAACAAATCAAAGCTCAAGAGATTTTTTATTAAAAAGCTATTTTTTTCATGTTTCCCTCTGTTTATTTGAAAGTTTGTCCTGTTTGTTTCAGGATTGATCTCCGTCTCGTTTCCTGAGTCTCGAACCGTCAAACCTGGCAAAGAAGTCACACTGCTGAGTAATGACATATACAGCAATCAAGCTATGACATTCTGGTTCAGGCTGGTTAACAGAACCAAGGCCAGCTGTATCTCTGTTATGACCAGAACTACCGTTAAATACTGCGATGGATTTGAAAATGAAAGATTCAGCATGAGCACCAACATCTCCACTGTCTTTCTCACAATCAAACATGTGGATTTATCTGATTCTGGACTGTATTTCTGTGGATTTTACACAAGTGGGCGTCCGGTTTTCAATGCAGTGTATTTGAGGGTTGAAGGTAAGGCTGTTCTAAGTTCTTGTTTTTCTTTTGACCCATTCCTTATTCATATGTTTGCTTGTTTTTTTCTTTACTGTCTTAAAAAAAACAAGCAGCAAACTGGGTGTTCATACATTAAAAAAATGTCAGTAAGACACATAAAGCAAAGCTAAATGTCTTTGTTTCTTTAAAAGGAAGCGATGAGCGACATGACAACATGGACAGCAACAGTAAAAGTAAGATTGTCACAGTTTCATTCACTGTCCAAACCCTCAAATGAAGCTAAAACAGTTTTCCTAAATTCAGTTTGGTCCATTTTAACATAAGTCAGTTTGTAAGTTTCTAAACATCAGTTAGAGTCTAACTTCATGATCTGTCCTGTAGATGAGTTTGACGGAAGAGCAGAGTTGACGTCTGTGATCCTGGGTGCTCTGACTCTTTGCCTTGCATTTGTCATTATTGGCCTGGTTGTTAAGATCAGGAAACTTCAGACAGGTACTTATTAAGAGCTTCTGTTTTTATCCAATATTTTCTTTTGCTGCAAATGAAAATGCTTTCAGTGCTGTTTCTACATGCTGGAAAGATCCAGTGAACTGACTCAATGTTTTGTTTCTGTTTATTAGCAAATAAAGAAGAACAAAATCCAGAGAAAAATGAGGTAAATCTAATTTCAGTGTTTCCTTTACAGAAAGTCCCTGACAACAAACACATGAAGCTATATTATACAGGCTAACATTAGCTTCCCTGAATACTGCTGTATTTATATTTGTATATATGTATATTTTGGTATTTAATATACTTGTTCTGATACATAACAATGAATAACAGTCCAATAATGCCAAAATATAGTTTGAGCGACTTTATCAACAGTTCATCTTAGTATTATTTTGACCAATAGAGAACACTGGTAAGTGCATTTTTTAAAGGGATAAATGTGCTGGTTAAAATCATGTCAGGTTACCATATTAAGCTTAAAAATACTCTTTACACAGAACGTGTGCTCAGAGGACCTGAACTACGCAGCAGTGGCATTTCAACCGAAAGCCAGAAGAAGAGAGGTGGAGCCAAATGTTATTTATAGTGCCACCAGATAGACTGAGGAGGCAGCTGAAACTGAAGCTTTGTCATCGTCGTATACTCCAGACCTTTAATATGATTTGTTGATGAGACTAATGATCACTCTTGCCAAACCAAATGTTGCAATAAAGATCCAGTGTCATTCTTTTACAAGCTTTTTCCTCTAAAAATTTGATTGAAGCATTGTATTTTTTCTCATTTCATCTCTAGACCAAAAAACAAACAGTTGGTGGATTATATGAAGAAGGAAACAGTAAAAACAAAGATGGCTCTTCAGATGGGGGTCTGCTGCAGTGGAGCAGTGACTTTGGTTCACATCTCTTGTTTGACAGGAAGAGACAGGACAGTATGATATGTCAGATCAAAGCTCTGAGTGAATACCTGCTGGCTCTTGACTCTAACAGAGGAAATAAGACTCTTCTTAGGACAAAAACATGAAGTTCATCAGTATGAAACTGAATGCAACCTATATCATATAATGCCAATCATATGCTAAATTTTTGCATTAAAAACGCAGTGTATTTTTAAATTGATAGAAAGAAATTTTCAACATTTTCTGCAGCATAACTACATGTAATGAACATAGTGTGTTTAAAGATAAAACTTCTTTTGAAACAGATGATTTTGTGTTGTAAGAACTGGGCCCTCATTAAATTATGGAATAATTATTCAATATTTTTGAAAATAGGCCCATTTGTGGAAAAGATGAATGCTTTTTATTTGTTTTTTTCCTAATTGTCCTTGAAATAGTGGTAAAGAACCCCCGACCCATAACACAAAAATGGTTTGGCCACTTATCAAACTTTGATGTTGTCATTTGATTTGAAGTTCAGTTCGCTCAAAATGTCCGGTCAGCACAAGTCCGGTGCTCAGAAAAGAAAAGAGAAGAAGAGAAGAAGAAAATAGAGGTCTTAGCGCGAGGTAAGAAACAGCGCAGCTAACGTTTACCCGCCTTGTAACATAACCGGCCAGCTCTAACGTTAACATCCGTTAAGTATAAAAGCCGGACACAACACGTTATCTTTGACAGGAACAGCTGAGTTTGGTAGCTCCGTCAGAGAGGATGAGACAGAGAGGAGAGAGATCCAGCTGCAGTCAGGTGACAGAGAGAGTGATGCAGAGAGGCTCGTTGCCCCGGAGCGAAGGGTCAGAGCCAGGCTACCGGTGAGAGAGAGAGAGAGTCACAGTGGAGCGGGAGGGGGCCTGATTTAGATTATGGCCAACAAAAATGACCGACTCTGACAGAGTGAACGCGGTACGTGTGATGGCAGGAGAGCCGGAGAGAGGAAGAGGAGAGGAAGAGGAGAGCAAGAGGAGGAGCAAGGGAAAAGAAGAGATGGGGGTCATGGGATCTCAGATTATCTTGTCCTGGGCCCAGCCAAGACTGTCAGCTGGCCTACATACGCAACCACCCACACACACACACACACACACACATCTGACCTAACCTAACCTTAACCAAAAGAACTGCCTGACTACAACCCATATCCTAACCCTAACCTGGCCCTGATTCTAACCCTAAAACCAAGTTCTAACTCTCAAAAGCCCTTCAAAGGCCTGTAAGAAAGTGAAGACCAGCAAAAATTTCCTCACTTTCCAAAAAATGTCCTCACTTTAAGGTGTAAAACTCAATCTATGAAATTGTTTCTCACAAAGACAACTGTTCAAGGGCGCCTGCACACACACACAAAATGTCCTCCCCTTGTAGGTTGAAAGATGACACAGGTCCTCACTTGACAAGTACAAGAACTCACGCATGCACACACACAATATAGATTATATATATAGCTATATCTCTCTATCTATCTATCTATCTCTCTCTCTCTGTTAAAAAACATTTTGTAATTGCTGGACTGCAGTGAGAACGTGCACTTTTGATGCATGGATTTTATCTCTCTTTAGATGGAAATGCAAGTAACCATGCACATTTGAGAGCAAGACTGCAAAATAACCACATCTACCTCTGTGAAACCCACACTAGTTTTTATTCATGATTTTCTCCGTTTTTGAGCTGCATAATCACATAGCCTGTGGGAGAAGGTGGCAACCAGAACGCTAGCATGCACATGCAGTGCACGCAGCTGCATGACAAATCGCTCTATTCTTCCTCCATGATACAAACAAAACTGTAGTGAAGCAAAGAGCAAAGAGCATTTAAATGTATTGAAAATACCATCATATCAAGAAGGCAATAAGCTGTGTTGTGAACACATCACTTCAAGCTGAAGGTCCAAAAACAGAAATCAGAAATCATTCACTTTGACCCCCCTCTCTCAAGTTCTGAACAAAGATCTGTTGATGAATCTCAAGGAAAATCTAAAACTAAGTTTAATGTACTAAACTTTGAAATGAAAATGACTAAATGTTTCAGCATCATGTTTTGGCAGACATCATATTTCGGGCTTCAGCAACAAAAACAAACTCAAAAGTTCATGCAGAGTTTAGCTCTGGTTCAATTCCACCTATGTGGCTTGATGTTTCTGTTGCCACTTCCACCAGTGCATAAGAAAAAATCCCCTGATGAAGAATCAAATAGTTCCACTGTTACAAGTATATAACTATACGGAAATAACTATAAATATAGTTTTATTTGAAATTTATAATTTTTTAATTTTATTATTATATATAACTTTACATATAGTTCCAAGAATCAACAATTCTGTCATCCCCACAGTGCACAAACAAAACATATTCTTCTCTTTCCTACAATTCTGATGCACTTTTGACAAAATTGGTGCTCTAAAACCAAAATAACCTTATTCTTTAAAACATAACACTAACTTTTATTACACTCCACACCTTTAGGTTTTCTATATAGGGAATTCTGTCCATAGGATATTTATGTTACACAGAGATATCTTGGAGTTACAGTTTAGTTTCACCTAATGTTGATTTTTCCAACAGACCTAAAAATGTTTTTAAGTGTTTTAGGTAAATAAATCAAAAAAATAGTCACAAGGAAAATAATTAAAACATATTTACCTGCATGGTAGTTGTCAAACACACATGCAGCTTTCATCAGCTGGTGACCCTCGTTGACTGGTGGCCTACTGGGGGCCATTTTAAAGATCCTCTGTCTTCCCAAAATATACCGCATATCCTGTAGTTTGTTCTCCAACAAGCTTTCCAGTAGATTCTTTCCAGCTCAGAATTGCTGAGGGAAGTATCTCTCCATGCTTTGGGTTTGCAACAAGTCAACTCAGTTCAAGTCCAAGCGTTAAGAGAGAAGCCAGAATGTTAGCAGGTTTCACATCAAGACCTTGATGACCTCATTCATGTCATCATTCTGATTCCATGACGTTTCCATGACACAACAGCATGACATAGAAAGAAATTACATATATATATAATAAATAATATATAATATACACAGACATATGTGTGTGTGATTTAATCAGTGTTGAGGTTACAGTATATAATACTTTTAGGAAGTAACAAAGTTATATAGCACCTTACTATTGTAAGCACTTTTTTGTGAGTTTATCAACAAACTGCCACTTCCACTTGTGCAACCAAAAATCCCCTGAAGAAGAATCAACTGGAAGGAAGGCAAAGTGGCTGTTGTATGTTCAGACTCTATGTTCTCTAACTGGTTATAATGGCATTACTATGAGTTTCATAGGCAAAAGGGAAAAAATATTGTTGTGAGGTGCAATTTGCATCAACAAACCACTGCTTGTAAATGCAAGAGAGCCCTAATAAGGCTCTATAATGCCGCCTCTCATTGGATATGTAATGAACTGCAGCTAACTTGAACTTCCGTGCTTTGATTGTTCACCATTTAAGAATATTATGCACTTCCTTTTTTTAATGCCTACACGTATTTTGCCAGTTACTTTGGTGAAAGTAATGTAAAAGCAGTGCAATCAGTAACTTATTACTTTTCATAAAAAATAATATTGTCAAGTAACTTATTACTGTCAAATGAAAGTTACTTATAATATCCAATAAACTACATTTTGGAAGTAACTTGCCCAACACTAATCATAATACACTACTCGATGAGATATGGTGACACAGAAACAGAGCAGCTAATGGAGACAAAGTATGTCACAGATTACACTTCCTCATACTGTTCAGACTAAGAGACACTGATGCATCTTCTTCTGAAAAACTACCTGAATTGTCTTAAGTGTTATTAAACAAGATAATGGCATTTTTCTTGTCCTACCTGGGGATTTTTACAGCATCACTGACACTTTCAGTCTGAGCAGTTGGATAAGCAAAAGAAATCTCCGCCTCTCTGCGTTAAAACCACACTTACTGGAGCTTAGTTCAGTTGCAACCATTACAGTGGTTCAGTCATACAGTACGCACAATGGTGAAGTTTGCCTGGATCATATCTTTCCTCTGTACCTCCAGTAAGTAAATATACCAGAGCTAATTCTTGCACGCCATCCATTAAAGATCTTTTACGAGTATTGTTTGGTTCTTGTTGAATTACAATGTAGGAACAATTTTTATGTTGTTTTTTTCAGGCTGGATCTCAGTCACAGTGTCTGAGTTTCACACATTAGAGGTTCGACCTGATGAAGAAGTCACATTGCTGTGCTCCAACTTCAGCCATTTTCCCAGTCACATTACGTGGTTTAAACTGGACAACAGACCCAACATCAGCCGCATCGCCACGATGTCCAGCTCCCATGGAAATACTACTTACCATGCAGGATTTCAAGAGGGCAAATTTTCTATGACATCAAACACCACCACCCTCTTTCTCAGGATCAAACAGGTGGATTTCTCTGACTCTGCACTGTATTTCTGTGGATTTTACACAGATGGGAAGGAAGTGATTGTCAGTGCAACATATTTAAAGGTTCAAGGTAAGATTGTTGTAACCTTTTTGTCTTTTGATTTATGAAAAACATTAAACATTAAACCCACAAGAGGCAGACTTCTATGCAAAAAGCTGAATTTAATCATCTCTCTTACAGATGTGTTTGAAGAAACAACAAACCTGACAAACATGATCCTGGGTGCTCTGATTATTGTCCTTGTTACTGTCATCATTTTCCTGGTTGTCAAAATCAGGAAACTTTGCACAGGTACTGTGACATATGTAAAAGATAACATTGCATCTTTTGGCTCTCAAAAAAATATTAGCAGCAATATTTTAGAGCAATTAACTGACCAGATGTTCTGTTCCTGCATTTAGCTGATGAAGTGGAACCAAATCCACAACACGTTGAGGTAATCAGTTTTTAAGATTTCTCCAGATTAAGATTGATTAAAGTCAATCCTTTGCATGTTGTCTGGTGCAGGTCATCTGTTATTGAATGATTTTACTTAAGAAACTATATTTTTACTTGTAGAACCTGGACCCTGATGCCTGTAACTATGCCTCTCTGAGTTTCCCTCTGAAGCAAAAAAGGAGCAGAAAACCTCCATCAGTGAACCAGTTGGACACAAATGTTGTGTATGCTGCCACCAGATAGACTCAGGAAACATCTTAACATTTTAAACTGCCATTTTCACACAAATTCTGCAATCTGTGCTACAAATTTGAATCTAATTTCTTGCTGGGGTTTCTTTCTTGCTTATTTTCGTTTGTCTTCAATTTTAATCAGAGAGCGAAAGAATATGATTGGTGTTTTGTTGGAGGCCTGCAGTGGAGGAGTGACAGGAAGAGACAGCGCAGTGAGGTTTGGGTACAGCTGAGGTGAAAACTATGAAGCCTGTTATATCAAAGCTTTGTGGCAGAAGTGTACAACCCTGTATTGTCTTCTGATTAGTAGAGAAAGTAAGAAAGTAAGAAACATTTAAACAATGTGTTGCAAAAATAAATGTATTCATGTGTAAACTTAATACTTGAACTGTGCTAATCGTAGCATGCATGTGTATGTGGATTCTATATGCCTGAAATATAAATAGAATGTAAAAATCATTAATAATGATTTGTCTCTTGTTGCACTGTGAGAACAAAGATAGGTGTTTGTATCACTGCTTGCTAGTGACTGAGATCTAAACTGCAGGAAGCTTGGCCTTCAGCTCTACATCCTAACCACACACCACAAAGGCCTTCATTTTTTCAGAAGACAAAAATACTTCACAGAGGCTTTTTCAACATATAGAAATGATATATGATAAAGATTGTGAGCAGAGATCATTTAGCATGCATGGGGAACAAAACCAATCTATTCTTAAACTGTGTAGCCACTCTTATCGTAACTCTCTAGTCTCAACTCTGTGCAGCAGTGTGTTTCACACTTGTGAGCAATGTGACAGCAGAGATGCCTGAGACAATGTGACAGCTGCTGCACATTTGTAAGTCATAGCAGATCACAGTAAAGCCTCACAGTTCCCAGTCATCTCTTCAGTCACGTCAACTCAGTATTGGATGCTGCAATGTCAT
>JAUZTA010058921.1:0-10274 GCA_034780835.1 Ctenochaetus striatus | reverse complement strand
GGCAGCATCAAAGATCTAAACAACCGGCTTAGTTTTCAAGGCAGAGCAACAAAAAGCCCAAGATTAATGTCACCAATACAGTGTGTGACCAAGTCTTCATATATGGTCGTATTCTTCCCTTTAATGATACCACAGTGAAGCTGACCTTTGACCTTTGGAATACAAATCACGTAATTGTTTCATTTAATTCTATTATTGGGAGTAACACAGTGTTAAATAAGGTCCCCTATATTCTAATCAGTTCACTCCTGAGTCCAATTGGATGTTTGTGAGTCCTGAGCTAATGTTTAACTAGAATGGGACAGGAGGACAGACGGACAGACATCAGGCCTTGGCTGTGACTGGCTCAAAAACCTGTGTGGAGCTTTGCTGCCTGGTCAGCACTCTTAGACACACAATAATTTAAAGACAAAACAGACTCATCGGAGAGTGTTTTTACTCATCACTCTGCTTTGTCTATGTACTGTATTTAACTTGCAGGTTCAGATGTGGGGAACACCCAGATCAGACCGACCCGCACCATAATGCTCTCAGGATCAGATGAACACATACCTCTCTTGTTCTTTAAACAGCCCTCTGTCAAAGTCAGGGAAGAAAACGTCACAGTCGAACTCTGCCATGACGTCTGTCAGGTAAATCAAGTCACACCATGGGTGCTTCATTGCATCCTGTTCATAAACAAGAAAACCAGGCATTAAAAAAACATCTATTGATATAAAAAAACAAAACAAAAAACAAAAGGAGTGATGCAGACTTAAGCAGAGAGACAGCTCAGGAAGAGTCAGAGACAGATATCATGATAATATGGACACAAGTGCTGACATTATTTATAGATTTTTGTGTTCTGGTTAATATCCTGATTATGATTATGTCTATAACATGAAAAACCACCACCAGGGACTAGAGTGGGCCATCTACTTATCAGAAGGCTGATCTGGTTTGGATGTGTCATGTGACATTTTGATGGTTTTGTTTTTATTTTTTTGACCAGCTGAATGGTGGTGTTGCTCTCAGTGTCGCTGGTGCAAGAAAATGTGGGATGGAATTAGCTTCTTTCCTAAAGGGTGGAGTCTTTAGCAGTTTAAAGAATTCCAGCAGTTTGCATCACGGCTGCCGCTTAAATATTCATTCAGTTAGAAACCTTCGAAATCAAAAAAGCTCTCTGACTGCACTGCAAGACCCTGAAACTGGAGCAGCCAAATGGAATTCAGTCATCGGTGTCCGTGTTATTTACTCCTGTGGTTTTTCTGTCTACCATGGCACAGACTTATTGATGCACATTTTTAGCATAAAGCAATTTCAACCACACACCAATCAGTGATGTCACAGGAGGTGTCGCTCCGTCTCGTTCTGAACATGTTGAGGAAACATGTGGTATAGATTGGAGAAGTGAGAGCTCAATAGAGGCCCAGGGATCACTTTTACTAGTTTACCTTATAGACTTGTACCCCACCAATAACCCAGATGGTCTCAATCAGGTCAGCAAGGGGGGGCTGTGCTGCCAGGAGGGCGGCGCTCTCAAAGTCTTGACACAAGAAGTGGGCGTGATCTGGAACTGTGCTATAAGAGAGAAAGAAGCAGGAATGCTAATGAAAACCAAGGACTGGTTTCTGGATAACCCCCAAAAATGTTCACTAGTCCTTGTGTTAGTGCAGATATTTGTGTGTGTCTGAGTCTGTGTGTGTGTGTATGTAAGAGAGGGAACAGAGAGCACTTACTTTAGTTGTGTACTCAGCACAACATGCAGAACATTTACAATTGGGAAATTAGTTTTTGGGTGAGCCTGCCAGCATCGTTTGCCCCAGACCATCATGTTCATCCTTCCTGAAACACATACAATGAAATATATGACAATAATCTCCACATCTCAGCTGCTGCAGCTCTCACATCCCTCCTGCGGTTCATATACAGGCGTAACTGGCTCTAGCATTTTAAAGTTTTGAAGGATACTGAGACCTATGTGAGGTGGCTGTAAAATATTACCTGGTCTTGACACCCTTGTGACAGTGCTCATAAAGTACTGGAATTCAGATCTGTAGGACACACATTTGCAAATATTAACAAGGCAATGCAGCCGCTTCTTAAGAACAATTCATATTGCACTGAGGAAATATTTCTTAGTTTCTGGTTTATAAAACTCTCCTCACTTCATAAAGGCTTGCAGAAGAGAATATAAACCACTAGCTAGACAGAAACAGAAAACTATTAAAGACTAAAAAAGTCCATATTATTGACTCCTATGACACATATCTTCAGTAGGTGATGTGCATGTGAAATATTAAGACCACACTGAATGTACCAAATAGGCTATAATCTTTATAAATTTCTCTGAATCAAACATTTAAAAGATCACATCACAAATATAGCTTCATTCTTACGGTATACTCCACGGCATCTTGCCGTCTTTGCCGATCCCCATGTCTTTACAGGCTGCTGCGATGAGGCGGACAGGTTTCTTCTGCACGGGTTTCTGACTGCTCTCCATGATCAACAGGCGGCAAACCAACAGGCGGCAAACCAGCAGGCAGACACACAGCACGGACCGCGATGTGCGACCAGCACTGAGCGCATCTGTCTGCAGGAACAATTTATGGAGGTGTGACCTCAGCGATCACCGCCCACGGCTGTCCACGGAGGAGCCTGACATCCTGACCGGGATTTTACGCTTCTAACCGAACAAAAGCCTTTTCTCTCCCACAGCAGCGTGACTCGCTCATGAGGGGGGGCGTATCCACTGAGTACACTGCCGTAACCAATAGATGCCTATGATTAAAGCTTTCTGCTCTTAACACGCAGTTCATGAAATTTAATATGGTCGGTCAGGAGAAGCTGGTTCAGTTAAAGGCAATTTTCCTCAAGCAGCCGCTGAAAGACTGAAGAAAAACTTCTTATAAGACATGAAAGTTATAAAGGTATGAGGTTGAAAATAACCAAACAGACTAAGGACTTAAAATATGGTGAAATGAATACGTATAACCTACTTACAGGTTAAAATCAGTATCCCTCAGATTTAGAAAACTGGATAAGATGGAAACTTAGGGAACCTGTGATACGCAACACACACTCAAACTCTTCGGCTCAAAGTCCACGCAGACAGCAGGGGCCACGCACAGAGCGCGTGCACGCTTCACTGTTTAACATGTTTAATTGCAGCTTTAATGTTTCTTTTGTTCCTTTTAAATGACATTAATCAGAAACGATTTGACAGCAAAAACTCTCCAGACTGAAGTCAAAACTACATTTTAGAGCAAGTCTAAATCTGTTTTATTGCTGATAAAATTGTATACAAATCCAAATTTTCAAATTTACTACTAGATAAAAAAAAATGGTTCGCGAATACAAGTTTTGTTTACAAGTTGAAAAGTTTTGCTTACGGATCCCATTTCTGTTTGCCAGTTAAAGCCTTCTGACGATAACAGGTGATGTATTAAAGCAAAACATGAACACAGTCGTTGTTGATTTCTGGTTTCGCTCTTGGGGATCTGCTCAGAGCTTATTCAGGATAATGTGCCTATTATGTAGAAGTGCCAAAGGACGGCAAAACTTAATACATGTGATTTTTTATTACTGTTTTTTTCTCTCTCTCGTTTATTTCAGGACTCCATCTAATTGTTGAAAGAATGATAGGAATCAAGGGGATACAAAATAATATCCAATTTTATTGAAGTTTTAATACAGTTACAATTAGGTCATTTTTATACAAAAATAAGATTACAATCACATGGGAGACAAGAGCATATGCATTCACAGTAGACTAGTAGTTTTTGTAAGACATTTTGTACAAAAAGGAGATGTGAAAACTCTTCACCATAAATACAAAAGTTGGAAATCAACAATATTAAATATTTACAAATATTTGTCTTGGCCAAACCTGACAGTCTTGTATCTGACTTTCTTTTATTACTGCAGCCTACAGGTCAAAACATGTCTAAAGGAAAATGTTCTTAGAATTTTTATAATAGTGTCATTTTGATATGGAATATGACATATTTAGGGGCTGTTTTGAGAAAAGGGCATTTGAAAGACCTTTTACTGTGTGATTGTTTCATCCAGGTGTATTAGAGAAAGCAGTTTAGTTAAAACTGAGTTTAGCTTGAGACGAGGGAAACTCTGGATCGTCAGTTCTCTAACAGATTGTGCTGAGCTAACCTGCTCTCTGACTGGTTTTCTTTATCAAACCCTGAAATTCTCTCTGTCTTCTCCTTTTTACAGAGCTAGACATGCTGTTTCATTTCTTCATTGACTCATTCTGTATCAAAGTGCATATCAAAGCATATTCATCAGCTGAGGTTTACTGTAACTCAGAAGCAATATCCTGGTTGGACATTAGTTAGCCAGAAGCAAAGGTAGCCTACCATTTTTTTTGCATTCAATCATTTGTTTGAAAAGCAATTTTAGTCATCACATACACATATTAGACAGAAGCAAGTCACCCTCAGCTTTGGTTAAGGGTAGCGCCTGTAACATTGTCAAAACATCAATTTGATTCTGTTACTGCTTCTGCTGCCGGCTCGGCATTCAGTAATTTAATGGTGGTGAGCATGAAAAATGTTGCAAAATTCAATCTTGAACAGGTTGTTAAAAAGGGGGATAATAGTGTCAGGTAGATTCACACTCATTCTGTCTCCTCTGCAGTTGTTAGCTTGTAGTTACTGATTGTTGAATGTGGGCACTGCAGCAGGTGATGCTTATTCATGTGATAGGACAGCCTGACAGATACTTTGTATTCTGCCTTTTGCACACTATTTGCTCCGTTTCCAGGATTTAGATCTGCTTTCGGTCAGAGTCTCTTCACAGCGCCGCTTCTGTGTGGACCGTCCTCTTTCTGAAATAAAACATATCATCCAAAACACAAGTCCAGAGATTATTTCAGATTTACTTTGCATCCGCTTTTTCTTTTGTGAATCGAACACAATAGAAACCATATATGAGGCAATTACCTTCTTCTGCAGTTTAATAGTGTTAGTTTAGGGCACTTTTTATTGTTTTTCAATATATCTGGCTTGTCTTATCAGCACATTAGGTGTTTAGTTTAGCTTGGTGATAAAGCTAACAATATGGTTATTAGTTCTCAAATGCCACCGGAAATCATGCAGGACAGAGAAAGCAAATATTCAATATAACGCTTCAAACTGACCTTTGTCTTCTGGGTGTTATTTTTAGCCATGAACATGATGACATAACGTTTCAGCATCTTGACTGCATTGAACAGTTTTTAAGTGTCTACATGTACCTACGTACCTGTTCGAGACACGGCTGCCTGTGGAGAGGGGTTTTCCCCGGACTCTTCTGACACTTCACTGGTCCCTGTGTTGACTGGCCCAACATTACTGCCATTTGCACCATCGCTTGGGATGACATTAACTGTTGCCAGCAGGCCTGAAAAGGGACCAAAGCATTTAAATTTACCTACAAGATGACACTTGTTTGTGACAATGACAGAGGAATATTAGTTTCTACTGTGGCAGGTTATTAAAACCCTTCTTTACTCCAGGAACAATCTGAATCCCCGGAACTCTTTAAAACTTCTGGAAAACACCACAAGTATTGACTCTGTCTTTATTAAAACTAAGAGATATTTGGACATAAACAACTCCCACAGTGCTGTGCATCTATACAAACACACACACACATATGCATCCCTGCTGTTCAGCTAAAACTGTGTGCACTGATAAAACTCAAACTACAAGCATCCAAAGCGAATGCTTAGTCATAATGTTTGACAGGCAATTTAATGAAATTCAAGTCATTGCAATTTTCTGTTCTGAGTCAGAGAATAATCTGATGCCTATTTGGCACCAAAGCTTTAAAACTGTTGCACCTGAAAGCTTTTAGTGCTGAAACACAATACCAATATCTAGCCGTTAAGTCTGGAGTTTGAACCAAACAAGTTGACCAGGAGGTTTTCTGCACACAAGAAAATGTGGGCCTTTTCGACTTACCTTTCTAAACCCTTTTATGCTCTGAATTTCCGGGCTTATGAAAGTGTTTCTACAAATGTCAGCCATTTTTTGTACTTGTATGGTTAAGGGTAACTGTACATAGCCAGTGTGGTTTAATGACACAGTGGAGCTACTATAGGAAGACATCTATTACTCGTTCCTTGTGAAAACACAATAGTAGCATTTATCTAGTTATGGTGTATTCTAAAGTGGTGCGTGATGAATGTTTCTCAGGAACAATAACTGCATTGAACAGCACATTACTTTTTAAATCTATTGTTAAAAATCATGGTGTATGTGGTTGGCCTCTCTGTTAAAACTGCAGCAATGACTGAAAACAGTCAGAACTGACTCTAAACAGAATTTTGATTGAGATTGTTTAATCTGTACAAAAAAATGTCCTTACCCAGTCCTCTGTAGCAGGAAAGCTGCTGGTATATTTGCTTCATCCGCTCTATGTTGATGCAGCTGGCTTCAGCATGGTTCACCATAGGCTTGGGGTAATCGACCCCTATTATACACTTGGCTGCTTTCTGCACATCCTCTGGGGCATTCCAAGGATCATAGATGTATTTTGCTGGAAAGGCCCTTAATATGGGCAAAAAACGCCTGGAAACAACAAGACATATAAGAGTAAAGACAGATGTGGAAGGTAAGAATTGCTTATAACATGACATAACATCCAGAGGTTGCTCAAAGAATTGTTAAAGATGACTAACTATGACTAACTAGATTATCTAGTGATCAACCACCATTGAAACTGAGTGTGAAAGCTTTTTTTCCCTCGTTAACTCTGAAACTGTAAATTAGGTAATGGTGGAATGTCAGTAAGTTCTTGGTAACACTTTTTATGATGTCAGTGTCTATGACGCATTATAATCTGCTGACACTAGTTTGTATGATGATAGATGAAGCATTCAAAAATAGTAATGGTTTTTGATAATATTAATCATAAAAAATGATCAAGCATTCTATAATGACTTAAGAGAACATGTATCACCTTACTAACTTTGTCACTGGTCACTCACTGATCGTTTTTGCGAGAATTATTGTGTATGTGATCTGGCACTGGTGAAACACTCAAATCACATTACAACGTAGTGTAAAGTCTTTCTTATGAACTGTTAAAAAAAGATTAAACAGATTAAATGTGATGAGCTGCTACCCTTCACAACTTCACTGTGAATGTGTTGAAATAATAGAGGTCAATACTGACAATAGAGCACACTGAAAAACATTGCCATTGTCCATTGTGTTTATATTTTTCCCTTCTGTCTCATAGATGTAGACATTAAAACTGTAGTGGAAGGTGTAATGTTACTTGTATTATGTCCATATGACCATCACTAGACCATTTTCACAATCCAGTTTTGCTGGAAACAAATAGGCGAAACCCTGAATCCTTAGAAAATGCACCGCTGAGACTCACACGCATCTCATGTGGTCTGACTGGCTGCTTTATTGTTAACATGCCGCCAAAATGAAATGCAGAGCTTTCACGGTTCACGCATGCTGCTCAGGCATCCAGCGTGTTCCAGCCATCATGTAAGCTTATGAGTGCATATAATGATGATTATATTTTGGCATAGGAAAACAAAATGTATTTTAAGTCTGCGTGCTAAGCATTACAATACATTATAGATGTTTAGGTCCCTTTAAATAATTGTTATTTAGTATCAGTAATATTGAGGTTTGGACGTTTGGATGTTAAAACATTTTGCTAATATTTTTGTATTCCTGTTGCAACCACCATCATTTCCCACAAAGGCACACAAGTACACAAACCACAAGATTTTATTGTTTTCATTATGATTTAACTAAAGGGGGCACAAACACCCACAACACTCGCAGGCTTTGAAAGTCAAGTGCTTTAAGTATATTTATGTGATGCAGATGAAAGCACTGCCTAACCGTATGTAGTCCCCGCTGGGGTCTGTGCGTCGTCCAAATCCCACAGGGCAGTAGCAATGGAAAAACTGCTGGAAAAATGAGCTGCAAGAGAGCCACATCCAGCTGCCCGCATTTACACTCCAGTCAGCATCAATAACCAACTCTTCAAAGACCTGTACGAGACACAAACGGAGGACACTGGTGACTGATGGCAAGTGTGAACCATGCATACATAAATTACTTGATCCCTTTTTCACTATCCTCACCTTCATGCCTTCCTCCCAGCTAATCCAGAGATCTCCCCTGGTGAGGAAGCAGGCCACAGCGTGCCTCGCCAGATGATGGATCCAGCCCTCCTGCCTCAGCTGAGTCATAATGGCGTCTATCCATGGAAAGCCTGTCCGCCCCTCTGCCCACTTTGCCAGGGCCTCTGGGTTTCGGTCCCAGGGGATCTGGACACACACAGGGTTTCCCTCCATCTTGTCAAAGCAAGGGTTGTTGGTTGCAGTTGTATAAAAGAACTCCCTCCACAGCAGCTGGCCATACAAGGAGAGCGGTGGGTTGTTGTTCTTTTTGACCTGATCAGACACACAAAAATAGGATTCAAATAAAACCCTCCAATGCTTCTCAAACCTTACTTTACAACTGCTGTGAAAGACTTTGCATGCAAATGGCATGGAAAATGTAATGGCTATACAACAGTGTATTTCCAATGCATTTCACATCACCATTAAACTAATTTAAGTAAAACCAAAACACTAAAAAATGTAGAATGGCTTAATGCAAACCAAAATTGTCTGTGTTCATTTATGTCATGTCTGCTGTCATTCGTACCTTCCTGTACAGGTCAGTGAGTTTGAAATAGAAGAGGCGACAGGAGAGACATCCAAAGCGGAGGTAGGGGCTGAGACCTGTTGGACTGGCCAGCAGAGAGTTGGCGCTCATACGTGGACGCTCAAAGTTTGCTACCCATGCCTGTAAAAGAGACAGTCAGTCAGTTTGAGCTTATATAATATAAGTATGTTTGCAAGGAGAAAAACTGAGGCTAAATATATAAGTTCAAAAACAAGATTAAGTGATTTATGAGATGCTTGAGTCTCACACCTGTGCCACAGTGCTGCTTGTACATGTGTGGTGTTAAAACAGACAGTGTTAATGCTCTGCTGCTGCTACTGCCAGCCGTCTGTAACTACTCTGAGTTTGCCTTAGAGATCATGGAAATCAATTAAGTGATGGAGTCAGAGAGTGAGTTGTCAAACATCTGGTTTACATTTTGTTCCATCCTTGTTGCTTTTGACAATCAAGGAGAGATTTAGCAGATCTAGCATCCTAGATTTAACACTTTCAGATCAGTTTATTATTTTGTCTCTACAGATTTCTTTAGAATTTGACACATCATCTCTCCATGGATTGTTGAGCCTTTAAATGTGTTAGCAGGATCAACACCCCATATACCAATTAAAATCTATAAAGCTTCTGACCACTTTCATTCTTTCATACACATAAATTGTCAGGGACTTGGAAAGAAAATTAAAACTCTAATATCATGATGCACATACATTAGAGAATACTCAGAAGAATGCAACTTTTGTAGCTAAGATGATGACTTTGGACACTCATTGCTTCTCTAATGTTCTTATACGAAATAGACAAGCAACATAATGTCAATACTAAATTTATAGCTTCAAAGTCATTTTGATGGCACACACGTGCTATAAAATGAATAGTGCCTCTGTGTCATTAATGCCTGATCACCAGTTACTGCTTTAGATAACTTGGAGGAGCGGGTGAAAAACAGAAAACCAAAACCCTAAGGTGTAACGCTTTGCAGCACCTCACCTGTCAAACTCAGAAAACAAAAAATGCCTTCTGATGTTCTCTGTCTGCTCTGCCTCCTCCGTCTGTGAGTACAGAAGTTTCTGAAGTAACCTGTGACTGCTGCTACTGTAGCAACTAGTTAGCTCCATGAGCCATGTGGCTTGCTGACTACACAGAGCACTGCAGAGCTTTGCTAACAGCAAACCATTATTACGCTTAATCAAAATCAGCCTGTAGAGTACAAGGTGAGTAAGAATAAATCAGTTTATCATCTGTACATAGTTGATAAAATATAGGTAGCAAATCATCAAGAACAAAGGAGAACACCCACATCCCTCACACTTTACCTGCATCTCCTAATAGTGTTCTTATTTGTGTTATGACTATCCTAAGTGAGAGGTGAATTAGCTAAAGCTTATATAAATAGGTACTCTATTTGTGTCTTATTTTGTACACATATAATGTGGTGAAACGTCTCTTCACCTTCCTCTCCAGGTGTCGCTCCAGCCTCATGAGCGCTTCTGATTCTCCACCTGGCCATACAGCTGTGGTCAGACCCTCCGTCTCAAAACCTGAAAAATTTAGTTTTACAAAAACAGATTCAAAAACTGTTCAAAGTCTGTG
>JAUZTA010058823.1:0-10285 GCA_034780835.1 Ctenochaetus striatus | reverse complement strand
GCGAATGCAAGTTATTAGATTCAGAGCATTCTGCACACATTCAACCAAATTAATATGTTCGACCTCCTCACAAAGAAACTCACTCCATCTCATTTGTTAAAGGGTCCAAACACTCGGGCATAAAAAGATAAGAGCCTGTCCATTAATCAAAGATACTGATTAGTAAAATGCTCTCTGAATATGCCTGTGATT
Organism: Ctenochaetus striatus; assembly: GCA_034780835.1. Lineage (NCBI taxonomy): Eukaryota > Metazoa > Chordata > Actinopteri > Acanthuriformes > Acanthuridae > Ctenochaetus > Ctenochaetus striatus. The sequence continues at coordinate 10,093 of JAUZTA010058823.1, read as the reverse complement.
GGACATCCATCCATGCAAAATGTGCTTTTAAGTCCATATATTCACTCGTGGTGCATATTGAGCTTTGCAAGTGGAACAATCAAAGGCTCGACTGGCGGTCCAAGTTACATTTGGAACATTTCATGCTTTTCATTCTGCAAAGCAAGGAACACACTAGGAAATTGATTTGCGAAAACCAGATTTAAACCATTGATTTGATATTCGACTCAGATGTGCCTCTCTGTGTGGCCGAGCGAAATTAGATTTCAGACGGTCTTGTGTGTGTGGGCATGTGCGGCGCTTTAAATGAGACAATCTTATTTGCTTTTCACTCGACGACATTAGATACACAGCCTATAGAAAACAAGAATTACCGCCTTGCAGTTGCACGCCTCCAAAAAAAAAACAGTTGAATCACAGTTTACATCCATGTCTTTTCAGGCTTTTATAGTATGTGTCATCAGGACTTTGTAGGAATTTACTAAAAGGTATTGAGTTTATTTTTGGTAAAATGCTCGAGACCTTTGTCACATGATATGAGAACACCGCTTGAAAACTCAATATAAGCAAAATAAATTAGGTCTTGATTGACTTAAATGCCTTAAATGTTAGTAAATTCTCAAAATGCTGACAACCTGGATGCTTCACACACATTTTAAACTGCACAGAGGAGCTTTACACTCCCCGCAGTTTCAGGTTGGGCACCTAAGATTAGTGTCATCAATTCAGTATCCAACCAAATGTGAAATTATTTTCTCAGTCTCCTGTTCTGTTTCCTGATTTATACCCTTGAATAACAGCAAGAAAAAATGTTACGGCAGAACATTGAGATGTCAAACAAAGTTAACATGTTATCACTTCATCAGTTTAACCTTTCAGACATTTATGTGAAACTTAGTCGGATCATGTGTACGAATTCTCGAGTTGTGGCCAAAAAGATGTTTTGTTCTTAAGCAACAAATTCCAACCAGTTCATCCTTGAGTTCAAGTTGACATTTGAGTTAGATGTAATGAAATTCAGATGTTTTTGAGATAGATTCATGAAAACAGGATGGGCAAGAGGTCAAGGTGACCTTTGACAACCAAAACATGACCAGTTCATCCATGAATCCAAGCCGATAACTGTTCAAATATTAACAAAAATCTCTACAGGCGTCTCTGAGGTCACAGTGACCTTGACTTTTGACCGTCAAAATCTAATTTATTAATCTTTGAGCTCAGGTTGCTGTTTGTGACAGATTTATAAAAAATTCCCTCATGTTGTTCCTGACAGATTGCGCTCATTAAATCGTGCAGTTGTTCATCAAACCGGGAAATGTGAAGCTTTCACGACTGATAGCATTTGTGAAATGAACCTTTAAAGCAACACAGTTTAACCCAATTTTACCTAAAAAATCCAAATGTGAGCACCCATCATGTGAATGTGTGTGTGTGTGTTTTTTTTTGAGGGCTATAATCCGCAGTGGGAGTCATGTACTCCATGTACAAAACTGTCACCACCCGTCTCCGTCTGAACACAGTGGGGGTGGTCGTTCATGCATGTGTTCCACAGTTAGGTCTTACATGTGTGGGGATGTATGTTTGTGTCAGTAAAATGGATGGATGAATTCACAAGAAACCCACGCTGCCTCTTTTTCATCCCCTGGGGGGGGGGGATTTTTTTTTCTTTTATGTCCATAAATACATGTCCACACAGAACGCATGTTTGTCTGTTCTTGGGCTGCGTTTGACTGGCAAGCAGAGTAATAACCTTCCCGCTAGAAGGGATTAGCATCAGAACGCAAATGGCAGATGTGACACATACGCATACATCATGTTTGCAGGTGCCGAGGGTTTCTCGCTGGCTGTTCACAGGTTAGGAGATCAGAATCGGTCGGGAAACTGAAGGCACATGTGATGGAAATGTCTGATGCATCTAAGCAGATATCAACGATGGAGATATAAATAGTAATAAATTAGGTTTGCAAGGTTTCCTCCATGTTTGTCACGGCCTGACAAATGCTGCACCTGGATGTTATTTCCTCGTCAATTTGTAAAGTGAAAGAAATTGCAACATGATTAAGTCAAAGATGGCGGATGTTTGCTTTTGTGTGATCATCAGCAATGAGTAATTTATATTACATGCACTAGATTAATGAAAGAGCTACAAGGGTGTAAATAATGGACGACCAGCGACAACTTAATCACTAGCCTGGGCCATTACTTAATGCACACACGCACAGGATGAACTATTAGTCTGGCACGTTGTTTTTTTCCCCCAGAACATGTGTTCAAGTGAAGTTTCACACAGTGTATTTATTGACTGCACCTGAACACCGCTGTTTACAACCTTGTTGGCAGTTTGTTTTTAGCGTTTTGTGGAAAAATGAATCATTTTAAACCTACCTGGACAAGCAAGGAAGTCAGTTTTTATGGAATCTATCAACATTTTGGGATGTTTGCTCTCTTTCCAAGACTTAGATGAGGAGACTGATACCACTCACATGTCTGTACGCTCAAAATGAAGCTACGGGCAGCAGCGTGTTAGCTTAGCTCAGCACTAATACTTGACAACAGTTGGCCTGGTTCTTTCCAGTGTTGTCAAAATTGCCCTCCAAGCACCTCTAAAGGTCACTAATTAACATGTTGTATGTCGTCAGCTTAATCCCAATAAAAACAAGCGGTGCCAGACTTTTTCTTTGCCAGACTTCCTGAAGTCTTGCTCTTTGTTTTCTGTTAATTAAACAAATTAGATATAACACAATAATTAAGGCAATTTTCCATTACATGATATAAGGCTGACAAGTGAGCAAGGCTGACAAATGAAGCCAAAAGGAAGCGCCAAGATCTGCAGTTCCTCAAATGGCCTCTAGGGGGGCTGGCTCCGAAGAGCTCCATGTAAAAATGCTGCAGGTAACGGCAGAAACACACATTTTCAAAGCCTGGTACAAAACATTGTTTTTGTCTCTAGAGCCAGTTTATCTAGTAATGACAACCGGAAAGAGATAATTTTTTAATGTAACTCACTCATTTAAATGCTATTAAAGCATAATGTTATAGATTATTAAGGGTGTGATTGCTTTGAGTAAATCTCAGGAGCTGCTGGCTGTCACACAGTCACTGATAGAAATGTGTGTCCTCTCCAGCTCCGTCCTAATGGTCACTTCTGGCTCCAAAAAAAACAAGATGACAAAGCCTCCGTGCCAAACTTGAGACTTCAAAACATAATCTTACAAACAGTGTTTACCTGCTTTGAAATAGTTCAGGCAGATCACTGATTATCAGCTGAATGTAACCAGGTTAATGTACAATCTATAGGCTTGATTCAACTCATTTTTGTTACCAGTTACTGCTCTCCACTTTGTTTTCCACTGCTGATAGTCTCCCTCAGCGAAGCCTCGATTCTTGCTGCACTCTCTTTCACTTTTCCAGAAGTTGTGAAACAACACAGGAGCTTCACTTCGGTCTTCAGAAGCTGCAGCCTTTGCAGTGTGCCGAGCAGAATACAGGGGCAGAAAATATTCTTGGCACTTATTGAGAGAAGCTTGAGAGTTTAATTAATTGAATCCTCAGAGCACACACAGCCACAAAGGTGTTTAATACGAGGTCTGGGTCTGTCATGTTCTTTTTTTTTTGTTACTTTCTGTCAGTTCTGTGCTGCTTCTCTTTGTCAATCCATTTCCGGCTTTACACATTTTTTGTCCCGACTTTCCGGACTATTCTACTTAAAATATTGAAATTATACAGTACAGCTGCGGTTCGGTCACGGATGGACTTTTTGGAGTTCATTTTCAATTCAACATGCAGATTTCTTTTATAGCACCTGAAGGCTCCTGCTGATTCGCTCTAATTTTGACTCACCTGTCTAGTTTTTTTTCCCCCCCTAATCAAATTGCTTCTCAATAAAAGTCATGGTCCTTTTTATTTCGTTTGTCTGGCTCCTGTAGTCTTATTATTTATTAAACCGTATGGCAGTCACACATAAGCATGAACTGCCGCTTGGCCTCTGAAAAGCAGGGAAAGCTCTGCGTGCTGCTGCTAAAGTGCATAAATATTTTAAGACTGTTCTCTGCAAACAATGTTCGATTTTGTAGTGTAATCACAAGTTGACGGATCTTCTTTAAATATACATGGGAGTTATGTACATGTATATTATTAGGCGCTTTATTAAGGCTAAATCTATCTATTGTTACTCGCGTTGTCTCATTTGAGAACACAGGGAGCCACAGACCTGCTGATAACAACTTTAAACCTAATTAGTTTTCTGTTTTCAGTGGAGGCAGCCTGAGCTATAAACACTGGATAAATAATTAAAGTTCAATTTTCTGTGTTCACCTTCCCTGATGATAGGTAATTTACCCGCAGGCTGTCTGAACCGGCGCCAAAACAAACGGTAAAAGCTGTTCGTCTTTTCTTACCCAGACTGGGTGTTTTGGTTGATCTCACCACCAGCTGCCACCGAACAAAACCCCCCCGTGACACCAAACACTCAGACGGTGGTTCCCGTTTAACAAATGATATCATTCTGTATTTTGTTATTATTATTATAGATCCTGTGAAAAAAACAAATACAACAATGCATTTCTCATTACTTCACAACATTCCCAGCTTATCTGCAGGAGCGGATTGTAACTGAGAACATTTACTCAAGTATTGTACTTAAGTGCATTAATGAGGTACTTGAACCTTTCTTGACTGGATTTTATGCTACTGTATACATCCAGTTCCCTATATTTCAATCACGCACTTCCTCTTTCACTACATTTATTTCATTATTTATTTCAGATCAAATTTTTACAAAGGAAATAGAAGATAGTTTGGTAATTAATCTTTGAAATGTGATGCATTGTTATATATTCTACTAAACAGTATGGAAGGTGTTAAGCCACATCACTGAAAGGCTTCTTACATCTTATTGCATCACTAAAGAACGTGAATAGTAAATATGACACTCTGAACGGTGTCATTTTGCATAAGCAGTTTTACTGATGATGATATCAAAAGTTCATTTTTACGCTCGTACCTTCGTTTAAAAATATGAACGTGCAACTTATTTATAGTTTAGATTTTTTCAGTTGTAATTGTTGAGTTAGAATTATTTTACAAACATTTTCATACTGCAGTTATCTAATTATAATTATTTTTAAAGCATATTTTACCAGTTAAAGTAAAATAGTTCAGCACTTCTGTGTCCGGCAAACACTAACAGATATTTCTGGTGCAGTAAAGCAGATCTGAGTGAATCGATTCAAACCAAAGTTGGGTTGAGGATCACATGAGGTCAGTAAACTCCTGAAGCAGTGGAAAAGATGAAAGTATAAGTTGTCCTGCCCTAAAACTTGCAGGTGGACAGAAAAGGAAATGTCAGTCCGTTCTCACCTACAAAGAAAGAAAAGGTCAAAACAGCCCACAAAAATGGAAACACTCAGTGTGAAAGGGGCTTTAAAATAAACCAGAGAAGAGGAGACAATGGACTGTTTATTTTTTGGATATAATGAAAAAACATAAAGCTTTTTTGTTTTGTTGGATCGTGTCCCCCAGTGTGATTGTGTGGCTCATTGAAATAGTTTTTGAACACTGACTAAAAATATCAGACTGTTGGTCCATCAGTCGATCTAATCATTGTTGGCTTTGGCCTTTTACTCTTTTTGATTTCTGATTTAATGTTCACAAACTTGCTCGTTCTGAGATTTTTCAACCTTATCGGATGATTTTCCTGAGAGGATGGAGTGTGCTTCGCTCTGTTGACATGGGAGCTCACAAGCTGTTATTTTATCCACTTTAAACCCGCTTTAACTGTTTTTTGGCTCCTTAAAGAAACACTGACAAACCACATGTATAGCTGGTGGCAAAAAGTCCTTTTTCTGCACATCCAAGGACACAGAACATAACAAGAACAACATAAACATTCATTTGCAGTTGTCTTTCTTGCAACCTTGTGAATGTTTGTCTTTTTGTAGCTTTGTAAAGGCTTAATAATTGAACTGTTTGTTGCTAACTTTAACTCTCTGTGGTTTGGTGCCTAGCAGGTAGATTTATCAGATTATCTATCAGAGCTTATTTCATGAAATCAGCTGCATGGAGTGGCTGAAATTAATGCCATAAAAGCAAAGAGAGAGAGAACATAATAATTTGAAAGATGCTTAAAGGTCAAAATAGCTGCAGAAAACTGCAGATTTGTAGGTTTGTAATTAGGAGCAACATTTGACTTTTTTATACAGCCATTCGATCAATTTTTGATATAAATATTTTAATTATAGCATCTTTAAAAAAAAAAGAATCTTAAAATTGGATTATTTTGTCAAACTGCTGTTTCTACAGTCACAAATGTTCTTGATTATGAACAATCCTAATCCCCTGTAAACAGTGCATGCCCCGCCACCATGTGCTGACTGTTCGATCTGTGGGCGTGCAGGTCCACGGAGAGTAATCTCCACTTTAGGCAAAAACTAGCAAAACTAACCAGCTTCAAACCAACAGAAGGGACTGTATTTTTTTTTTTAATTTATTTATCTGCGTCTAAGCACAGGAATACAAAACAGTCGTCTTCGGTTCTGTTTTCCTCTTTGCACAATGAATGCAGGTGGGTGTATGGAGCCATTCTTTCCTGCCTCCCACATCCAAACTCTCTGCATATGCAGTATATCTGTTGGGCTCTAAGCCTGTCATACAGTGTAATTACATTTTACCGTGTCGGTTTACAACAACCGCAGACATCAGTGGGCTCGTCCATAGACCCATCTCGCCTGATCAACAATGGCTTGGCTCACACGCTTTTCATGGTGTCTCAATTGTTTTATGTCCCCCATCATGTGAAATCCTCTTGTTGAATTAATGCATTAATTAAATCTTTTAGTTAACAGCAGTAATTAATGCTAAATCGCGCCGCACAATGGCATTAAGTCACCACATTTGACTAATGGTGAGCAAGGTGTTACTCTTTGTTTTTTGTTTTTTTTTTCACTCCTGGGCTTTGTGGATGCACATTACTCATTCATAACAGTTAATGTGTGAATTTATGTCTTTAATTCATGTTTAATTTACAAGGTTAGCCGTTTAGCAGCGTTGTCACACTGTTTCTGTGAGCGTCACAGTCCCACATCCACCGGTAATTTATTTATCTCAGGGCAGATGAACTGAAACAGTGCAGTAACTCTCAGGAGGACAACGTGAGTCACCCCACTGGTTCATCGATTTGAAGGTTTGGTTTGGTTTGGACAACTTTATTGATCCCAGAAGAGGTGTCTCAGCATTTTCTGTCATTATCTACCACGTCCATACACACAACTCCAGAACTCACAGGAAAGACACTTCAGAGGCAACACATTTATGCCGACAGGTCAATAAAAAGGAAACAACAAGCTGCAGTAAATATAATAAAACATTTTCTTAGAGATCAAATAAATAACTGAGTTTAAAGGATGTTACAGTCATTAAAAATTAACGCTGTTGAGGTTTGGGAGCCTGATAGCAGAAGGCATGAAGGACTCAGAGTAGCTGTTTGTTCTCTTCAGGGGGAGCATTACAACACCACCATGAGTGTGTTACAGTGGATTCGGTGGACAGAATATTGTCAGATTGGCTGATAATTCCTTCTGCTTTGCGGGCCACCTGTTTCTCCCAGAGGGAGCTCGAGTCTCGTCGCCGGGATCCAATTATGTCGAAGCAGACTTTCACAATATCGTTTCGGTTATTCTTTCCCTTCACAGACAACCTGTACACCAAACTGTAAAAGATTTCGTTTTTTTAAGTTAAAATGACTACTTTGTTAAGGTGAGGGGACCTCTGTCATCATGGTTACAGTAGTAAAAGTGGGTAAGGTTGCAGAATAATTGGGGGTCGCTGTTGATTGTCGGTAAGAAGCAAGACGGAAAAAAGCTGTTTCTTGAACTTTGCTGCCCCATAAAACCATCACCTCACTTCTGTGTTGCTGCCAAATCGATACTGAGCATGTGTGAAAATGCAACCCTATAATTTATTTCATCTGAGAACAGTTAGAGGAGGGTGAACACAGGTTTTCCCATCATGAAGGCATCATCACCTGACCTACAAACATGTTATTTGATCTTCTATTTTCCTTTTTAATTATTTCCACTGTGCCGGTTTTGGTTTTTACCACTTTATCATGTCTTGATGCATCTATTTTGGTTTAATTGTTAGTTTATCTGGAGTGAATCTTAAATGCCTCATGAGCTGGAACAGTTAAGTAAATCATGTTTATTTCCCATTAGAGCTGCTGGTAATAATCTGCATTGCTCTGGCTCTTCAATAGTCTCTGCTGTCAGGCTGCTGAGAAAATGTTCCCTCAGTCAGTTTATCTGCCTCAAACACAGATATGCGTTTGTAAGGTGACATCTTGACGGCACCTCAGCCTGGTAAATTCTCAGGTTGGTCACAATGTGATAATCTGGTCTGCACATTATTTATTCATGGACAGAAAATGGCAGCGGCTGTTGTGCAGACATGCAGTAAAACAACATTTGAAGACGTATAATGAAGTGTTTTAAAGTGCCCAAAGAACATTTTTCCTCTATTTGATTTAATGAATGATCAAGGTTTAAATTAATAGCAGATCAGACTGTTCAGTGCATGTTTTTAAGGTAAAATGTGTCACTTTGACAAAGTAAACAACTGTTTCTTGTATTTTTTGGATTCATTTAGATAATTGGGGTTGTATTACCAATAAAGGAACATCTTATTAACGATGCTATGTCAGCTTAATTTGATCTCTGATCAACTTTGATGCTGATTCAGATGTAATAGAGAAAAAATGTTGCACAAAAGTACAAAATGAAACCATTTCTTGTGTTCTAAGTGATCAAACCTGAAAAATTACCTTCAACACCATAATAAATGTCAGAACCTGTTGCACACCTGTCAACAAATGGTGCACAGTGCAGTTAAGATTCGTACCACGAACAGCTGTTTTCTTACAGTGTGTACATCACAGTTTTAGTTTGACTCACCTGTGCACAGTAACTGAGGTGTGATCAGGTTCATTGTTGGCATGTTTTTGTCATGAGTCAGCAAACAGGAAGAGCTGATCCAGATTTAATTATGCAGTATTTTCCTGCTATTTAAAGGGCACCTAATTCAGATGATTAAATATGTGTACGCTGATAGATTCCTCACATATATATGAGTTATCTATGGACCAGCTCTTATAATCCGGACCTAAATGTAGATTTTAGCAAAATTAAATTCTGTAGTTTTTCACCAAACTGTACAGAAGTAACTCTGCTGAGTAAAGCAAGAATCTGCAGGATTTTCTCAGGATTTTTTTCTGAGGACTGTATGAACTTATGACTGTATGAACCTGTACTTAACTTGTGTGGCTTTCTAGACATGCAGGAAAGCACGTAGCATTAACTCACTCTGATCCTGACCGATCCTGTCGGCGTGTCAAGACGTTTAAATAATCAATGAAGTAATGCAGTCGTGCCTCATGTGTGAACGCGCTCAGCATCCCTGTTAATGCGGTGACGCACTTTCTGCTGTGAGGGGATCTCTGCAGATATTTAATAAGCCTAACTTATTAATCATATATGAGTTCACCTACTCGCAACCCATCTTCTATTAATCAGGGACCCTCAGCAGAGCTCCTCTCCTCCTCCTCAGCCAAGTTTCGGTGCATTTGCTCAAGTGCAGTCAAATGGAGTTGTTGATGGGATAGAGCACCATCTCTTCTCCGACATGCTGAATCTGCCATTTAAACGGAAATGTGCAGGCAGATTTGGCTTTTAAAGAAATAGGAAATTGCAGTCTGATTGGTTTTAATTCCTGTAATGCACAAAACACACCTAAGATTAATTAAGAGACTAAATAAAAGCCCCAATGCCCCTTACACCTCAGCTATGTGCTTAGAGAAAGTGGAATTGGCTGCCCCTTACATGAACTCACACTATGTAAGTTATTGTTATCAAGAGAAAGCTGTTATTTGAAAATAAGGTGATAATTAAGACGCAGACCAAACAAGTTATAAAAGCAACCAAAGCGGCTCTTACCTTCTGTATCACTGCTAACGTCTCCATTGTGGATTCATATAATGGAGGCTTTGTTGAATCCTGACACTAACCTTGATTCATTAAGGTGTCCAAGGATAAAACAAGTTGCCTCAAAAGAGACATACAAAGGC
>JAUZTA010058786.1:0-10288 GCA_034780835.1 Ctenochaetus striatus | reverse complement strand
TAAATAAAGATTTTTAAATATTCATTGTAGTGTCTAAGTTTGAACTGTGATTTTTGCAATTTTTACATGTAAACTATTATCTTGAGTCAATACCTATCTTCTTGTCAGATTCAGCTGCATCTAGTGCTGACATTGCTGATCTTAATAAACTGATAATATCCCTCTGGTCAACCTCCTCTTCCAGGAATACAGGACAAATTGTGGCTGAGAAGACTTGCAGTAAAAAAAAAAGTTGTCTCTAGAGTCAGTTTTAGTTTTGTCTGTTGTGGGCAAGAAATCCACTCCAGCTGTACACATAAAATGTGTATTTCAAGGTGATGAAACACAAGGATTCTTAGTTTCAGGTGACTAAACAATGAAAAAATAATTCTTAATATTGTATTCCATTTCTGCCATATTCTGCAAATATGTCCGAGTTAATTGTACACACTGGACCTTTAAGTGCTAGCTCTAAATACAATTGTGTTTCAGTCATCCAAAATCCTTCAATTATAACACTTAATATTCTATTTTATATATGTAGTAAAATGCAGCTGTTTAGATAAATAATTCAACAGCAAATTCACAGCATTTATATAAACAAAAAATCTGCATAATACACTTCATTTTGGAAAAAAAAATCTGCCCTGTCTCAACCCACAAGCTGAGTTATGTGTGGCAGTCTTTAGAAACTTTGGCCGCCATTGCTGCATAATGCAGAGACTTGTGGATTTCAATTATGTCCCTGTTTTCTTAAAATTAAAGTGTAGTGTTGGAGCAGCATATGTCTGTTGTTTTTTTTTTTAACTGTGCACAATTATATTGAAAGTTTGAGGCTGTAGTTTGTAATGTTGTGATTGTTGTAACAGAAAACATCCAAGGCCATTCCTTCCTGAGCAGAAATGGAGCACCGAACACTAATGTGCATGCATAACATGCTCAAGCAATGTGAGCAAGTAAGTTTAATTGTTGTATCATCATCAAAACCTGTTTTGAGTTTCCCACATTTTTGTGACAAATGAGACCCAAAGTTTGGAAACAGTGATGGATATTGAGCTGAGATCAAATGATGTGTTGAGCATAAAACCCTTTGTGCCCGCTCATTACTCCCATGACATGTCCACCTAGGCTCTTGCCAACAGGCTTAAAAGCCTCCTGAAGAAGTAACTGAAGACTGGCCATGCATATTTGTTTCATATTTGTGTCCAGCTCCTGACAGACCAATGAATTTTGTGTTTTTATGGCTGGCTGCTGCCACAGTCCGGCCCACAAGATTCTAAAAAAAAACATTTGTGAACATTTTCGGAAATATTATTGGCTTCACAGCACCATAAATCTGAAGATCAGGTCATTATTTTTCATTGTAACTGTAACAGTCCAGACTGGTATGTGTGTGCATTTCTCTATACATATGTTTAGAGCATGTCCATGTTTGAGTCTGAAGTGTCTTAACTGGCTGTTTGTCCAGTTCTTTTAGGAAGTCTACCCCACCAGAGGAAGTCATTAACTTCAAAGGATCAAGTGTAAGTGCGTGTGTGTGTGTGAGAGAGAGAGGGGGGGGGGGGGGGCTAAGGCTGTCCAAAAAAAGGAATTGAGTAAATCACTTCAAGTTGCTTTGTGGGCCTCAGAGCTTGTTCGCTGTCAGCCAACACATGTATGCATGCGCTCACAAACACACACACCCCCTACTTCTACACTGTCTCTCTGGTGATTCTAATTTTACTGCTACTCTCTACATTAATGATAATTTTTTAAAAAGAATAAAAAGGGGGGAAAAGGGAAGTTGCATTTAAAAGGCAAGATGAAATATTTGCTGTCTTAGGGACAGCAGCGTTAGTAAAATGGAGATTACTGAACATACCTAAATGCAGTCTCTTCTGTAACATATTCCTTACTTGGTACCCCCACTTTCTGATGGAATGAGGTGCTGACATGCATAGGTACAGAAGCGCCATGGTTACCAAATGGTCTTGCATAATAATTTAAGTTTCAAATTTGATCACTTAAAACAACTGCATTCATAAAATCTTCCTTGACAGTTTCTGCCATTTCAAGTTCAAATAGATTACATAAAACTTACAGAGTTAAACTTTTGAATTCAAGTGAAATTACATCCTGACAAGTTTGCTTTTGAACAACAAATGAACTGAACCCTAATCTTACAGTTAGAATAAGACCTTTCTAAGCAGTGTCAGGACATGTAGACAAGGATCCACACAAGAGTGTGACTGACAGCATTAACATCAATGGGGGAAAAAAAGACTAGCAAACTGTGCCTGAAACTAAGCTGAGCAGGATAAGTGTCAGAACTTCCTTGATCAACTGCAGGTAGCTTAGTACATTTGTAGCAACGCACACATGTAGCATGTTGACCATTCAAATTGATCATATTGACCAAATTGCTAAACTAGGTACATCTGCATACTTTTCAAGTGCAACTTTGCCAAACAACGCAAGATTGTTGAGACTTTACAGAATCTGTCCTCTACACTCCTTATCTGCATTTTCTACACATTTAATTTGTCATCAACACTGTTTTTTTCTTGGGAGGTTAATTATTGGATATTTTACTTCATTAATTAAAACTAATTCACATTCAATGAAAAAAACAGCTAACTATTTTTAATATCTCAAATGGACTGGGATCCTTACAATTCATTCCTAGTTTCAGTTTCCATCATTCCTTTTACCAGGTGAAACTAGTCTTAAAGTCAGTTTGTAAGTCTTTGAAGCAAGAGCTCACACTCATCTTGTGACAATTCTAGCTTCAGGGTTGAGCCAGTATGAAAGCTATGTGCCTTAAAGCAGAACACAATATGACAAATATGGCATGGCATATATTGTTACGTCACCTCATCTATCTTGCCATTTTTTAGAATATGATACAATAAAAACATGTGTGATGTGTTCTATGATTCTAATGTACAAGTTTGTGACAAGTCCATTTTGCCTTGCGGATGCTGACAAAAAATGTTGAATAAAATGAGAGTCAGATGAGAGAGCACAGTGTCCCCCCCCCCCATCTGTTTCATGCAGCTTGTTTTCTCCAACTTGATTATTAGCTGAATTAGGTCTCCTAACAGTGACAGCCCCACACCAGCACAATGACCTTACTGTTCACTTGGCTCTGAGAGAGAAACTCAGACAGAGTGTGTTTGTGTTTTGAATGGAGGATTCCCACAGTCAGCCTGAACGAGTTGTTTTTTGTCACCTTTTAGAGCAATATTTGGATTTCATGACCTTCCCCTTGGAACACAGTCAAAAAGGACTGTGTGTTTGTTTGAGCAGGCAGAAGGCTACTACAACATGTGCTGTATGTCGAAACTATGTCAAGAATGTTGCTGTTCCATCTAGAGACACATAGCTTGTTGGGGTAGCTTGTTGCAATCACAGTTATTTTCAATTAATCTGTGGCCCTTTCATGAGGTTTAAAATGTCAGGCTTTACGAAAATCCTCTATCACAAGACACCAGGACAGGAGAGTGATGCATTCTTACTGTGTAAATTATGTGTCCTAGGTACAAAAATATTACATTTAAAATAATAGAAAGAAAAAAAATACTTTAAAGTAGTAATTAGAGTGTGCCTAGTATTAGTAGGTTTCTACAGTCAGGGACACATTGGTGGGAAACAAACTTTTTTATTTTATTTATTTCATTTTATTTTATTTAACTGTTTTCTTTCATTCTGTTGATAAAATGTCAGAATGCTTGTTTGGTCCTAGTAGTTTTTTCTAAGAGTACACAGTCAATTAAAAGGTTTTTGCTTCTAAATGAGAAGTTCCACTCAGACTAAAAAGTTAAAAAATGTAGAACATCTGCCATTTTACATTCAATGGAATAACTGTGAATATATATTTAAAATCACTATATAATGATAATATATGACAACTGCAAATGATCTTATTCAGTAATAAAAGGTCTAACCTAACACACCTACATACAGCACACCAACAAATCAAAGCAATGGTAAAGTTCGTGCGTCTCTGTTGTTTCACTACACACCTGCATATTGTCCCAAGCACGCACACATACACAGCTATGATCACAAACTTTTCTCATTGCCAGTCCAGGCACAAATATGAGCGACAACGACAGACTGCGTTACAAATGACGCACTCGGCAAGACGCAGTGAAACCCTTCAAAAACCTGGCCACTTTTACAACATGCGCTGTTTGTTATGTTCTGTTCGCACTATTCACCAACCAGCAATTAATATGATGGAACTTCAAGCTTTTTGGAGGTCTCGCAATGCCGTCACTCACTGTTACTTTGAGTTGTTTGTTTTGTTGTAACATAACGGAACATTCCAGACAAGTGAACCAACAAAATGACATTGCACTGACAGCACCTGCCTAAAGGCAGAGCTCAGGTTAGAAGGACTGTAAATATTGAAGGTTTGTCAGCACGGTTTGGTACTGTGGTGTCTCCACAGAGCGGAGACCGGGACGGGACATGACGGAGTGACAGGGCGAGACTGCAGCAGACAGAGGCAGAGGAGAAGCTAAGAACACGACAGAGGATGTCCTGGGCTAGCATAACTACGAAGCCCCCAACCAAAAATAGCGCATGACCGACCAAAAGAAGCTAACGGGCTAAACAATATGGTGAAAAAGGTAGTTAGATATTTACATAGGTATTGAGATGCAAAACATTTAAACCAACATACATGTTTGCCGCGGTGTCCTGGCTCCTCTCTTCACACAGCAAATCCCACACAATTTTTTTCTTCATCCAAATAAAGAAACTAAAGGCTCCAGAGTGGAAGAAACAGGTGAATATTGTTGCGAGCACGGTCCCTCTCTCAGTCAATCAATGCTGTTGTTAACAGTGTTTGTCAACTGAAAACTATCTACTACATTGGTTTACCACACAGCTTTCTCCCATGCAGCCAGCACTGCTGTGCTCACTTAACTCTTATCAAGAACCCTGTAGTTACCGTGACAACTTCCGGTCAGCACTTTCAAGTTAAAGTATCGTTTTTCAACAAGCTGAATCACTTCACTGGACAGTCAATATACCCCCAGTATTAACACTCGGTATTGGCAGGCAAGTCTGGCGTCTCATACTTATTTACTCTACTAGCCCCAAAAGTATGTTTGAAACAGTTTGAAACTAAAACTTATGAGGTGTGTTTTTGAGGTTTGGTTTTTAATTTAGTTTCTATGAACTAACAGAAATATGGCAGCTGCAGCTCAGGAGGTCCGTTCGTCAGAAAGTTGTTCTATTCCAACCCCAACCCCAAAATTCACCCGCTTTTTTATGACAGAGGTATAGGTTTCTTTTCAAATGCATGAAGTAATTTGTGCTGTAAAGTTTGCACTACACACTAAATATAATAGGTACCTAAAGTCACAATATTGCACACTGTATAATGTCCATTTTTGCCCTGGAACACCTTAGCTGGTTAGATCATTCTTGTTTTCATGAATGCCACATGATAACGGGCTGTGATATTTATCACTGTGATGTGTGTTTCACAAATCATAATTTGAGATAGAGAGTGAGAAAGGGTGGGAGTAGTGAGGGGGCAACACGAAAGATAGATGCAGCAGATGAATAGTTCTTGTTGTCTAGAATGAGGAATATTTTTTGATGAATTACTTATATGGAAGCATTCTTAACCCTGGCTGTAGCCAGCTGCAGTACCTTGATGGAGGCCCTCACTTTGGGAAACGCAGTTGTACAGTACCTTTTACTTTTAAAACATCTCCCTTTAAGAATAATTACAAATTATCTAAATTAATTTTACTGTTTATAATTTATGATCTGTTTATACACCAGCCTAAACTTCTATGTGCCCACAGGAAGTTATTTTTGTTGAAAAATTGCAGATAATATAAATATGTGTGTGTTATTGTGTGTTATAAGTGATAAGTACAACAAAACAACCAGCCAGACACAAACAGTTCAGTGGTTTTATTTTTAAGGGAAGCAGGTGAGAAGGTGGATGTGGCAGTTTTAGCCGGGACAATTGTGAAAGTCTGAGGGCATCTGTTGGACAAATCAAGAATAGCCATGACTACAGTGCTTCACAGAAGTGCAGTGGCCTGGGAGAGAGGGAATGCAACTAAAGGAGGGGAAGAGAAAACTTCTATCAGTATCATTTAAAGGAACAATTTTCACTTGTGACGTGTGACATGTGAGACCCCACATAAAACAGATGGTCAAAACTGAAGCAGAAGAGAAAACAGTAAGTTTGATTTTGCTCTGGGGGCAGACTGAGATAATTCAGGCTGTGCATTGTCTGTCCAGGTCAATCTCCTGGACAGACCCATTCACCCATTCACAACAGATCAGCTATATTATAATGTTGAATGGAGCCAGAATGATGACCGTCATGTTTGGCATTAAAAACAAAATGTGAGCATTGAAAATAATGTTTACTGTTTATAAAAAAAAAAACAAAAACACATTGATGTTAAAATACTTTTATTGTAAACAGGCATTAAATTAATTTTTTTTGTCTTTATTTTCATGTATTGTGTATTCCAATGTGCTTTTCAGCAACATTTTTTCATGTTTTCTTCATGCTACTTTTTGTTTCATGTTTTTTTGTTTGATGACCATGGTTTTCGGTTTTGACTTTCTTTCCCCCTGCTAGCCTGGAGAGGAGGGCTTGGGGGAGGGGCTATGAGAGCATGATTTACATGTGATTTGCATACCAAGCTGAGCAGTTCAACAGTGCCCTCTGCTGACGCTGCCATACGCTTTGGATCATGCAAAAAAAAATGAGCGCCCCTATTTCGCAGTGCCATCGAAAAATTCACCAAGAGCTCCCAAACCACAAGTAATTCTGTTTCTCTCTGCCATTGCTCATTTACAATAAAGCGAGAAGGGTCAAAATTAACTTTTAAATGTTAACTTTTAAACGTTTTTTGGTTTTGCACAGGTGTGCTCTAAAACAAGCACTGATGTTAGCTAATATGTGCTAACATTAGCTCGCCTGCACGTGTGAGCAAGGTAACAAGTGGCTACAATCTCTGTAATTTATTTTATTTCTCTAGGAGCTTGAGGCCAGTGTAATTTCTGCTGCACAAGGCCTCATAAATGTAGTCACTCAAAATATCCAGTGGAATCAAACTCCAGCACAGCAAAGATTAGCACGGCTGCATCGGCAGCAGAGTCCGCCAGCAGAAACCCTGTGCTTTACTTTGGGAGGTGAAGCAGAGAGAGCTGGCAGACTTTCAACTCCAACAGCTGACGGTATCTTTGACTAACATTTCTCCGCCATTTTCGCTTCTGTGTATTTGGCTTTCTAATATGATGTGACTTTTATTGCTGTTGGTGTATATCTTCGGTACATACAATAAATAGTTCTACCTCATCATCACATTAAATAATGTGCAGTACAATATTTTGAAACTTAAATTAAGTCATTAATAATTCTCTTCAAGTTATTAAATTAAATTGTACTAGATCAGAATTTTTATGCAGGGTAAGGATAGCTCCAGGTCAGAGTATTGCCACCTAAACCAATAATAACCAGTAGTTCTTATTTTTCAGAGATTTTAATTTTTTGACCATTGTTATTTATTCATTAATTTTTTGTTGATGTAAAACAACATACAAACATACATAGATATGCTTGTGTTGTACGTCCCTTTGGACAAAAGCGTCTGCTAAATGAAATTGTAGAATTGTAGATAAAAATACAGTCCACGATAATTTTTTAGAAAGGTTTGAGTTTTGTGGGTGTGTGCTCTAATTGACAATGTATTTTGATAAATTTTTAAATAAAGGCTGGATATTGTTTTGTCATAGCCTGTGTCAATTTCATATGCAAGCATCAAGTAATACAACTGTTGAATATGTGCAATGTGTCCTGCTTGTTTCTACTTCCACCTTGAATCCATGCTGAATCCACCCTTACACTGGGATTAGGGAAATCCTGACATTTAGCATTAAACCCATCCTAAATTCCACCTTTGAGCTTTGAAATATCCAGAATTGACATTTGATCTGGATTCTTGGTAGGATTGGATTATCAAATCCGGATCCAAACTTTGTAGGATCGGTTTCACATATTTCGCTTTGAAATGCCCAAGAGATTCAATTTAATTTCAAAACTTTGAAATTATTGAAATCATTCTTGATTCTCTCTATGTAACATTTCTAATCTTATGTGAAGTTACCAGAAGATGGCAGCAAAGTATTACCATGATTTGCTTGTATGCAATTGTGCCAAGTGACAGGCCCAAGGCTCTGCACCCCTTGTACTTGCAGCATGCCATGGGTTCACCACAGGTGGCCCTGAAATTATTCAATGTTTTTTTTATTCATTAGTCTTTTTATTGTTCTTAATGAAAATTAGGGAAATCCTTAAATCTATGACTCATCATCTATGCATCTAAACTCACAATATGTAACATTATCATATTTAAATTTATAAAAGCAACTATATCTTTTTTTATTCCACTGGGAGACCAGTTGCAGATATTACTTAATAAAAGTCATGAATATTCAATACTTCTCGGTCTTCACTGTCATAAAACTTTTTTTTTTTTGCTTCTGGTCTCATTAATTACACCAGCATATACATCTTGACATCTGAAGTGATTTAGTGTATCATCATGTCTTCTTTGTTGTGTTGCAAATTGCAGCTTTTTCAGGTAACAGACTGCCACGTCTTCCCATAGGTTATTTCTCCACAAAGCTGTCAATTCAAATGACTTACTGTTGCCAAATAGCAACACTCTTTTTATATGCAATGCATGTGTTGGGTAGTGATTTTACTCCCATCTTTCAAGTCACAGGTCATTTACATGAACGTTGCCCTCCCTACCACCTGCCTGAGTCTCAGTGACTTGGTTTGTCCATGCCATGAAGGGGCCATGTCAAATCATACCAGGAAGACAGTACGATGTTATTATAAGTTGTTTCTGTTTGCTAAGACAGGGCAAGGGTCAATACACACAGTAAATAAATGCACCTACATTTAGCTTTACATTTTGTAATTCTGCTTTACTAAGTAACAATAAGTCTTGCTTTTCTATTTTCATGTTCATTGTTATTGCTTTTGAAAAAGGTCATTCCTTTATGACTAACACTTACTGAGAGGAATTAGGTTTGATGAGAAACATGGTAGAAAAAGCAACTTAGTACTAGTAACTTGATGACTTTGTGTGAGTCCAAGTTGGCTTTCTAAAGAAAATGTTACCTCATCAGGTTGAGTTATTGCTATGACCATCCAACATTGCTGCAGCTGGGTTTACAATGTAGTTACTTGAATGCCCTCATGTCTCTACCAGAACCTAAAGGAATTCTCCTGCGTTAAAAAACTGATACCAAGGGGTCCTTACCAAGCTGCCACATGAGATGAGTTGGGAGTTAGAATGGGTTCGTAGAGCTAAACAAAAAGATTGCTCATGGTTTCTTTTATCAGGGTAAATTTACATGTGTACAAAAATGCATCTTCTGTAATGGCTATTGTAAGATCTGGCAACTAATAAAAAAGAGCTTCCTGCAGTAATCTTGTAGACACCACAGACTACTTTTTATATGTAGAAGAACCAGAAGTTTGCTTGAAGTAAAAAAACCAGACATTATACTAAAGATCAATTTTAATTCTTGGCATCTGTATGGAAGAGCTCATTGGTGTAAAGTTCAGCTGTTGTTAACTCTATGGGCTCTAATTTCGCAGCGCAGCGCAGGGTGGCAGAGCGTGGCGCACCTCACGCAGTAGTAATTTTGTCCGGTGCACCACTGTGGCAATTTATTTATTTATTTGGCAATTTGGTAGACCGGGCTGCGCTGAGATGGATGTGGCAGCACACCAGGGGGAGGTGTCCACAGATTCAGCTTGGCGCATTGACAATTTTATGACAAAACACTGAGCAGAAGGTGCGCTGAAAGCTCGCCAGCTCCGACCTGGTCTAGTCTCGGTGCAAGGCCGGCACGCCCGGCGTAATGGTAATTTGGCTCAATAAACAATCACAGCAACCACTATTTAATGTAACCATCTGAACCAGCATATACATCTGTATCTATATTAATTGTCCCGTCACATCTGATGTCAGATCAAAGACGTTTGTCAGGCCTAATGGAAACTCAACCTGACTCCAGCTGGACGTGTGATTGAACTAACTAGTTCACATCTCTCAGCCAACCACAAACAGCCACGACATCCAATACGTATATATTAATATATCATTTATATGCGAGTATATATTCGGCTTCTCTCATCTCATGAAATTCAAAAGAAAAGAAAAAAGAGAGAGACGCTCGCTGAGTAAATGTAAGTCAGTCGGTGTCTTAAGAATTTACCTGTGATTGCCCATCTTTCTCTGTTTTAGTCTTTATTCTTAAC
>JAUZTA010058710.1:0-10294 GCA_034780835.1 Ctenochaetus striatus | reverse complement strand
CCTGCCTTTTCCATTAAAACACAGAAATGATTAAAGTTGTACATGATGGGAAGGTGTATGTGTCTTTTTACAACACCTGTGTGAGCGTTGTTCCCCTCAGCAGAGCTGAGTAAGAAGAAACCACTGCATACATGAGAAAGGAATCACCCATTTGTCTTACAATAGGTAAGCACAAACACTCTCTCAAACTATCCCTTTGCTGAAAGCTCTATAAGAAACATGCAAAACTCCTGAAGCATCCACATAATTACAGTGGCAACGGAAAATTTCCCATAGGCCTCGGAAAGTCAGCCCAGTTCAGCTGAGCAATCTCTTTCCAGTCTGAGCCAGTGCATTCAGCACAGCAGCAGATGTTTTATTACAGTAAATTCTCATCTAAAGAAAGTCTGAACAGCACAAACAAAAAATGGTTTCCAGTGAAGTCTGGGGAAAAAAACACTGATGGAGTTTGATCACACCATGGTGTCTGACATACAACACTGCACATTCTCACATCACTTATCCAATCAATACAAATTTAATACAGATTATTGTAATAATCACCACTGTTTCTCTTCTTTTTAGAGACATAGATTTTGTATTTTTAATGATACATTCTAATATATTACATTGTATTTTTATTTGCTAATTACTTCCAACAACTTTTCAATGAAAACATATTAAGTCTAAAATTGATCACTACGAAAATATTGTTCTTGTTAGTGTAGAAGCAATCTAAACTCCAAACTAGAAATAAAAGTCAATATACAGACAAATGAGTTGAGAAAGTGGCGAGTATGATGTTAGTTGTAATGATGCAGTAAGTGAAGTGGAAATGTACATCATAGTGAATTTATTAAAGCAGGTAAATGTGGAAGAAGAATTGGGTTTGCTTTGGGGAACAGCAAAGACTGGGAATGATAGCCTGTCTTTAAAATATAACTTGGTTGTATCTGCCAGTGAGTTAAATGAAAGCCACCATTCAGAATCCTTGACATATCATTACTGATGATGTGCAGCCAAATGTCAACATGACATCCTCAGTGAACCTTCTCCTTAACCTCCATCCAAACCCAGAGAGCTCCAGCCCCCCACAAGCAGGATGTGCACTGACACAGCTCAATTAGTTAACCAATGAACTATGACAAACGCAGGACAGGACTCATCCAAGCATGCTGACTCATCTTGTTTCCTACTTCCTCGTAACTTGTAAGCATTCTTTAAAATTAACTTTGATGAAGATGAAAGAAGAAGTAATACTATGAACAGCTCTCAAAAAGTGACTCAGATATTTCGCTCTAGTGCTCCAGCCCCTACAAAAGTGAATATTTCCATTACCCTGCCCTACAGCCAGTACACAAGGCTGCTGCACAAGAGGCAACATGTTGGAGTATGACACAACACACATGTGAAAAAACTAGTGCAAACACAGGCATGTACATCACTAAACTTTGTCATAGTGTTTGTATCATTGGTTTACTGTCTGAAATGAGACACTGGACTTTCTGCACAAATACAGATGTTTTTACAACATCCATCAGCATCTAAAAGCTGCTAAGATATTTGTGGGTTAATATCAGAAACTGTAAGTGTGTCAGGAGAAAGGAATGGAAGAATGTGAAGAGAAGTGTGGGAGGACATTTTAGCTCTTCAGTCATCTGAACTTTAACTGAACCTCTAATGAGAAAGAGAAAAAGCAAGGGATTATAAACGGTGCAGAGGCTTTATTAACTGTCATAACTGTTGCCTAACAGGAAACAAGTGAGGCGAAAAACAGACAGAGAGCTGGCGAAATATGACAACAGCGTGATTCAGAGCGGAGAGTGCAGCTCAGGCCAGCAGACTGAGGAATCAACCCTCTGCAGACGCACAAACGTCTAGAGTACAGTAAACAAAGAAATTAATAAAGTGTGTAATGTTGCTTTGTGAGTCACTGCCTGTGGGTGTGCAGTGATAGCAGATGACAAACAGCTTGAGGTACAAAAATAACCCCTGTACTGCCACATGTATTCAGACAAGCTGGAAATATTCAAGTAGTATGCTACTACTCCGCTACGAAAACCTGTTACACAAAGCCAGTCATTATAACTCACATCCCCTCTCTGCCCACTGACCTACCACTGAGGCCAGTTTGTCTCCCATCACACACCAGACCAGAGAGCGTCTACCAAAGTTGCAATCTTCCCGTAACACTGCTGATTGTTGTCAATAAAAAAAATTCAGTTCAGTGCCTGACAGTAGGTTTAGGATAAAAAATATATTGTTTAAATAATCATAATTAATTAATTTATTCTTTTATTAATTTATTTATCCTCCTGAGACCCTGCACACTCATATGAGGACATTACATTTTTGCCTTTCTGCACCACTTCATCTTTTAAAACTTTTACCCATTGTCCCCACATGAGGATGTTTCGGAGGATATTTAGTTATTACAGCTCGGGTCTCAGGAGGTTAAAATTATTTAATTATAAATAGTGGGGTTTTTTTCTAATTCTTTGATTTTTTCTGTTTATATATATGGAGCTACTTGTTTTTACTCATGAGGTGTTTATATGTGCATACCAGTAGCATGTGAAACAGTGTATGAGAGGTTTTGAGATATTTTAGATGATCACACTAGAGAGAAAAAAACCCTACTGAAACTCTCAGATCCATTCCATCTATGAGGTTCAACATGTGGATCATTTTGTGAGACTGATGTTATCACTCTCCACCTAGTTATTTACTCATTTTAAATATTGGTCTTTTCTAAATTGAAATTTCTTTCATATCTAACTCAAACATATTATTGAAGGTCTATAGATTTATTTTATACAGGTGTAGATATAATATTATATAGAGATATAAAAAGCAATTTTTTGCCTTTGGTTGTCTTATTGCCCATAACAAGCACATGAATGAACACAAGTTAGGTGATTGTTATCAGCTGTCGGATAGTATGTACATATGGCAGTGTGGTGTGTTTTACAGGGTGACCAGATGTCCTGGTTTTTGGTGGAACACGCTGTCTCCTGATTCATCTTTAAGATGTTCTGCATGTGTCCTGATTTCAGCTGCCAATCCTCTAAAAATAAAAGCTGTAATATTTTTAAATGTATCCCACATATTCCAGCCCACACATGAAACAAACACTGACTCACCAGCATAGAAATCAGAACAGAATTATGCACTCGTAAATCTGTCACTCTTACCTTGTTGTGCTGGTTGCCATGGCAGTGAGGCAGCTGGAAGTGTTGCCTCATCATCAGCACCTACAGCAGCTCTTTCCATCCCATACCAACCACTGGAAGGTCAGTCAAGCCTGATCACCTCATCTGAAAATGAAGAATAAAGTTTGCCTGTTTCTTCACAGTAACTATTTGGGAACATGTGCTTTCTGGGCTAGTCATTTGTGGGAAAAACTTCCTCCCACAAACATACTTGAGTGAAAACTCAATCCTGGAAATTTTAGCATGCTGTTAACATGAGAGAAACCTAAAGCTTTGACTAAGATCTAAACTTTGACCTTAATAAAAGTATTTGGGAACTACTTTGGTAAAATAGCTGGACCCAGCACTCTGTGAGTAGTGTTTGCAACTTGTCTGTGCTGTTTTGTCACATGAGAGCAGGTATGAATTGTACATGGTGAAGGTCCTCCATTTACATTTTACTTTTCTAGTATTTTGACTTGTTAAAGTATCTCCCCACACAGCATACACCCATTCACATGCTAATGAAAGTGGCTTCTTTACAAAGTGCCCATCGCAGCAAGTACCTATGCACACACATTCACAAACCAGTGGAACAGCTACCTGATTTTTTGTATCTAACTTTGCATCTCATTTTCTTTTGTATTTCTGTATCTAACTGGAGAAGTCAGGGAATCACTGACCTTTCAATAAGCAGATGCCCTGCTTTTCCTCCTGAACTGCAAAAGCCTGCTGTGTGGTGATTTAATAAGCAAACATCTGACATAAAAACAAAAAAAGGTTTTAAAACAGCAAGAATTGAAACATAAGGATATAAAACAAGACTTCTCCTTGATACAAGGCCTTTAAGATTAGAAAACCAGACTAAGAGTCTATAGCCATGCAGACAGCTCTATAAGGCTGCACAGCTAACAGTGAACTTGGAATGCTAACAGTAATAACAATGTCAGTGCCAACACTTTTGATGCTTAGCAGGAAATGGTTATCACAGTCGCCACCATAATATAGCATACTAGTCTGCTAACATTTGCACTAAACTTTGACCTGATGAGGACACCAGACAAAAAGTCTGCCAACTAGCAAAGTTATTGGAATTCATTATTAATCAGTGCCAGATTCTATGGAAATTTACCTAATATTTGTTGAAATTTAGTAAAAGGTTTGGGTTAGTTATTTAGCCAGTTTTGCTTTGAAGCAGAAGTTTAAAGTTAATTTTTCTTTGGACACACAAATCTCTATCTGCTGTTGAGGATCATGAAATGTGATGAAATGCCCCAGATCAGCTAAGAAAAGGATGTTGAACTGAAAACATTTTGTTTCTGCTCAGGCAATTGTCAAAAATAAATTATTTTTTATTATTGAATTATTGTTAACATGAAATGACAGATAAATGGTACGGTCTTAAATCAGAGCTAATGGACACATGGAAAATTCCTGTTCCAGGAAATCATGGATGTTACACTGTTTGCTCACCAGCCTTAATCTTAGTAAATCGATGCAGCAATAAATACAGATGACTAACAGAGACACCATTTGTTCACATAGCTTGTAATGACTTCCAGCCTTGACAGACGGTAAACAATGGTGATCTTCCAAACCAATCAATGTTCATGTTCCAGTCTGAAATTGAACATTTCCTCTATACATGGTACATCGTGATAAGGGCATTTGTTTTTCTATAGTGATATACACAGATATATATATATATATATATATATATATGGCCAATATACATATACATATGTGGAGTAACACTGAAAGAACATTCTGGAGGAGGAGTTTCAAAGTTTGCTATCAAGAGACACCTTTAAGACTCTAAATACAGATGTTTTACAAAAAGGTGCAAACCAGTGGTTACCCTGAAGAGCAGGAAGGCCAAATTAGACTTCTCCACTAAACATTTAGAAAAAGGCCAGTCTGGAACAAGATTCTCTGGACAGATGAAAGCAAGATTAACTTACCAGAATATGGAAAGAGAAAAGTGTAAGCAAAGGAGCATCTACGATCAGAGGACACAACATCTGTCGAACATAGCGGAGGCAGGGTTGTGGCACGGGCACATCCAGCTGTTCAGTGGAACTGGGTCACTGGTGTTTATTGATGACTGCTGATAGGAATAGCAAAAATGAATGCTAATGTGAATAGGGCAATACTGTTTACTCAGATAATGCACATGGGGTAATGACCCAAACATGCTGCAAAAACAGCCCCACAGCTTCTCAAGGCAAAGAGTTCTGACCTCAACCCAGTTCAGCATGCTTTTCACCTACTTAAGACAAATCTAAAAGGCAGAAAGACTCACAAACAAGCAGCAGCAAAAGGAGAATATAATAAAGGCCTGACAAGGCATCTTGATACAGGAAACTCTGTTTGGTTATGTCCATGGGTGCCAGACTTCAGGCAGTCGTTGCCTGCAAAGGAAATTTCCTCCAAAATATTAAAATAACCTAGTAATATATTAATTTAGCAAGTCAAATTACAATTTGAGCCCATGAAAGCGAGAAATTATTGAAAAAATGAGATTCTTATGCGATTAAAGCAATACTTTTGTTAAGCCCAGTTTTCTTTAGGCTTGAATCTTAACTACATCTTAATTGTTTCATTTTAAATTCAATGTGGTGGTGTAAAGAGTTACAAAAAAAATCTCTGTCCCTGTCCTAAATTTGTAGAACTGGAACCGTGTTAAATGGATCATGGTGACTATGACTGTTTGGGCATCCGCACAGTTCTGGACACATTTTTTTTTAAATGACAAGTAGTCAAGGTTCATTAAATAACAAAACTAAGAAGTCATTTTTCATAGAATAAAAATCAAGAGCACTTCCATTAAGTAACATTTCTAAAATTTCCTTTAATTGCATGTGTCCAGGCACACAGCTTTGGTTTTATATGCTCTGATGTTAATACACCTACTTCTGTGATTCATAATGCTGCCTCAGTACAGTGGAGATGGATGACGCTCTGTTTGTTTAGCTTAAAGCGTTAAAAACTGACATTTGAAAAACAGAATAATGTGCCACTCAAGAGGCCATGTCCCACTTTTTCAGTGTTGAGCCTTTCAGCTGTTACTTATAATGCTTTGAGCGCCACAAATCTGCAGTCACCTTCTGTCTACAGTGTAGGCAGGTACTTTGTCAGGAAATAACCGGAACTTAAATTTGTGCCATTGGCATCTCTGATGTCTCACTTAAAGAGATTTGTGACACAGCAGTGATATTAGCTCACAGTATATTCTGTGTCTTATGTCCCACATCTCTACTGTAGAGGTAGACACAGTGATCCTGTTTCACTGTAAATAATGACACCAACACCTGAACAACTGGACACGGCACTTTAGATATAGCAGAGGTGCAATGGGCATGACAGCACTGTACAAATAACACCAGATGTCACTGGGTTGGACTGCCTGGTCTCTGACGATACCATCACCTTCCAATAAATCAGTTGCTAATTACACTACAGGGACGTGTTTCATGAAACAGTGGCTGCTGCCACAGTTACATTTTCCTCGGACGTTGCTGTGACATCAGAGCCAAGATGTTTGTTTTAGATAGCATCATCCTGTCCGGGACACTAATCCATAAGGATTATTGCAAACTGTCTCGTTGGGAACACTGTGTGTTGGTGATTAGCCTGGGTTAACCTGCTGAGGGTTATCAGTCTGATTCCCCACCCTGTCTGCATGGACTTTGTATCTCCACCTCCATGGTAACTTGGATTTCCCCTTGAAAGTAAGGTTGACTTTAGTTATCAGTGTTTTCGTCAGCAATGTAATTGACTGGGGCTTCTTGAACCTGTCTGTCTGACCTCCACCCGGCGCATTATAGAATAAACACCTTAACCTAAATGAGATGAAACAAGGTAGTCAGCCGAAATTCAAGTATCAAAATTTGACTTTAAACTCTTGTGAGTGGAATAACGTCACTGAATCAGTCTCTATCCTTTGCCTCTGTGCAGCATGTGTGATGAAAAGTTGGGTCCTACATGTTTTAGAGATTGTTCACTGTCACAGCGCCCACTGTTGTTCAAAAGACGATAGTCGTACGACCTAAACCCTATTTTGCAATTAAGCTGCTCACTACTTCACCCAGACTACGGGGGCTTTTCCCCCTGAAAGTCAGAATCAAGGTCAAAACCAAGTTTTGTGTTTTGTTACAGTTTAAAACGTTTGATCTGGTCAGTGTAGATTTTTTCATTGCAACTTAGCAAGCCTTTACTCCCTCCCTCCGTCAGCACCTGCGTGGGCTGGGTGTCCTTAGATCTGACACTGATTGTTTTGTACGTGGGTGCAAGTCTGGCGGATAGGCGTTTTTAATTTGTCTGATGGTACTTTAAGGATAGTATGACATTTCTAGTCTGGTAACACAGATGTCTTTGATGGGAAGCTTCTCAGGAGACAGACAAAGAAAGATACATGAATTAACAGTCTTATTTTAATAATTGTTCTAATAATGTTTTAATGAACAGAATACAGTATATGTATCTGTGCAGCTTTTATTGTGAATTTTTTTTCTTGCGTTTAATTAAATCATCTGACATATGTCAATTAATATTTGTTCTCCTTTCCCCATGTAGTACCATGGCTCATTTTTCCTCAACATAGCCTTATGAAAATAAGCAAGAAGAATAAAGGGATGATATGAACCACACCCTGGTTGACTTTTATCTGGATTGTGATCACATCTTTTTGTCATACTGACATGCAGCTGTTCGGTTCAGTCCTTGGTTCACAGAGTGCCATGCTACCACTTTCCTCTAGTCCTCATACCAACCACTTTCTGACCTTGGGATCCTTTGTGTTTATTTGTTGCATACAGCCAGAATACTGTACATTAGCAACAGCCACTGCCCCAAGGGTGTGTGTGTGTGTGTGTGTGTGTGTGTGTGTGTGTGTGTGTGTGTGTGTTTGTGTTTTCATTTCAGCCTCTGACTGAAATCAGCACTTACCAGACTCTGGTTCTCTTAGTTATTTCCTTCCAGTCTTCTTTTTTTCCCCTCACCCATCTAAACATTCTTGAAGTACATTCCCCCTTTAGTACGCAGTCAACCAAGAGAGACTAAGTACTGTACATGTCAGCACCTCCATGGCTAACTGCTGCAGACAGGTTCAGATAAGATAAACAGGATTTGATAAATCCGTTTTTTTAACAGAAAATAAACTCGAAGCTCTCCATCTGTCATTAAATGACTCTGGATCAGAGCAGAATGCAATGTGACTCCCAGTGTTTATTCATGCAGAAACTCTGGTCTGCCCCCAGATATCAGCAGCTGCCTGCCTGCCGGTGTCTGTCCCTCACACAACACTCTGCAAAGCCTGAAGATAGCTTGCATGCCGTTTGGAACTCAAATGTCAACATTATGCACCAAGCTAATGTTCTAATCTTTGAAGGTTTTTTTACAACTATATTTATTGCAGTTAGTTGATCTTTAAGCAAGTCCTTATGTGACTGTTAGCTTGTTAACATGTAACTGGCTGTGGCTGACACACACAGTGGATGTGACACATGAATAGTAGATGGTGGAAGGAAGCTCCAGGGTCTGGTTCACAACCAAAAACTGCACACTTTCATGTTTCTGAAAAAAATACGCACTTTCTTTATACCAACTCTTTCTCTCTTTTACTGACAAGTCCACTCTGCTGGATGTTTTAGGTTTCATTGTCTGCAATTAGCTTCCTATTGGGGGCGTATCAAATGTAGCTGCTTGGGGCACATTTGAATCTGAGATTTTGGAGAAGTGCACAGACATTCCAGTAAAACAAAACTGTTGCACAGTACAAGTCAGTATTGCCAACAGCAGACTTTCTGCAGAACATTAGCATGAGAAAAACACATTTCTGAATGGAGGGTATCTCTTAAGGACCAAAACTCTGTCAAGGCATAAATTTATGAAGTCATGTAAACCACTCCAGCCAACATGTGTGCGTGTTGGCTGACATGTTGTAGCACTCACTCAGATTAAGAAATCATCCTTGTATTCAAACTTTCCCAGGTATAGTTTAAAAAAATCAATAAGACCCAAATTTTAAAAGGCATTGGCAATATCTTCCAAACTTCCTTACTTTATATTCATATTAAAGAAAATGAAACAAAGAAAAAGTGTATGTTTGTGTCCTTTGTTGTTAGAAGGTACAATAGTAGACACACACACACACACAGTGTATATCTGGCAGGCTTTCTGTGAAATCTGCACACACATCAAACAAAGCAGGTCCACGTGCTGCTGTGAACAAGTCTATCAGTGTGTGCTGAGGAGGCGGGATGAGGAGCTTTGAGGGGGGTGAAACACACAGCCCACATACACATGCTCAACAGATGTTGATGAACACACATAAAATGTCTGTTTTTCATCATCATAAAACAAAAATCTTGCTCATTGCTCATGTTTAAAATCAGTATGTTTTCAATTTAGGTGGAAAATGAAAGCTGAATCACAGGGAGGAAAACGCTGATGAACAATTAAATTATGAGGTCACTGGAAGGAGGCGCAGCTCCAAAAACAGAGTCAAATTACAGCAAAGCTTTCCAATATTATCACTGGGGCAGAAAATGGTAATCTGAGCAGAACCAGCATAAAACGAAACAGCTGCTTGATGATTTACAGTGAGGGTTTCCAGGAAACCTTACATGCAGTGAGGACAGAGCAGAAATTTGTCTTTGTAACAAGTTGTATCAACAACACAGGATTCAGCATGGATGAGGTTGTCTAGAAATCATAAATAGTTTGACAAGGTCTGAAATGAACCAAAGTAAAATATGAGTGGAAAAAAAACACTTCATGAAGAACTTAGAGGGATAATTACAAGAGAAACTGTGATAACAACTGGCCCGATTCGAACATAACCACCATGTTATCATTCTTTCCTGCTGGATTTTAGTATTTACCGTCCTCAGCATGGAGAGGGTTTTCCATTCAGGTCTGAAGCCACGAGGGCTGTGGGAACATCCAACCTGCAGTACAGTGGCCACAACATGGATGAGGAACAACAGACGTCGCTGTTTGGATGCAGCTCACTGTGGCTGCTTAAACACAGACATTATGCATTAAGTTTCTATGTGAACAGGTTATCAATAGTTTTTGTTTTTGTTTTTTTGTTTTTTTTTGGGGGGGGGGGGTGTTTGTTT
>JAUZTA010058592.1:0-10304 GCA_034780835.1 Ctenochaetus striatus | reverse complement strand
AAGACGTTGAAGACCCCTGATGTAGACTATAAAATGCTATGTTAGCATTTAGGAAACAGCATTTTTTGGTGTTGCATGCATGAATTTTCTTATTTCTATGTGCGTGAAATGTAATTTGCATTTTCTTTGCTCTTCCATAGCAGTGGAGAAATTACCAAAATTAGCAAGACAGCCAGAAAGACATGAGACATGACAGTGAATCCTAGCATAGCAATAGGCAACAGCTATAGTAATGGAGATGTTTACATAAATGCACATAGCCAAAACAGGCGTAGTTAAGTCTAGGCTTAAGAACTGTTGGTGCAACCTACATAGAATCCTCTCCTAGGACTGGTGTTAACTAAGTTATAACTTAAGAGTTACAACCAATCTTAGTTAAGACTAGTTGGTATAACCAGCCCCAGTGGTTTTCCAATATGACAAATCCAGCTGCAGGGTGGAGGGGGTGGTTAGCATACCCTCTTGTGCCAAACTGGGTCGAGGCAGAGGCAGCCGAACCATCTCTGAATCCTCCTCATGTGAAGGAGACCAGAGGGACCATCACCTGAATGGCTGACATCATGCCCAAGTAGGTGCATCACAAAAAAAGCCAACACCACTTTGTTTGGCGAGATGAGCTGCAAAGGAGTGAGCGCTTTCCGCCTGGCCAAGGAGAGCCTCCCTCTTATGCTAAGCAAGTTCATGTGAACTACCGGTTAAGTGAATGACTTTAAGGGGAGAGGAGAGCTCTTCCTCAAATTAACAGTGAAATCCAGCAGAGGCAGATGTTTTATAGTTCTGCTGTGTGAAGTGCTGCAGCCCCCCTGGAGGATGCCATCACAATCAGATCATCCAGATAGAGGAGCACTCTGATCCTCTTCCTGCATAACGGCTCCAGGGCCGCTTCAGCACATTTGGAGAATGTGCCACGAGAATAGAAAATAGAATACAGAATGACAGAGTAACCACAGAATAACCAAAGGGTAAACAATCCTTCTGAAACTGGACTCCTATAAATGAGAAATGCAGGAATTTCCTGTGTTTTGGGATGACTGGCAAATGAAAGTTAGCATCATTTAGGTTGATGGATGTGAACCAATCACCCACACTCGAGTACATGCTTTATAGTGGGCGTGTGAAATGGTCTCTTCATTATGAACTTGTTAAGGAGAGACAAATCAAGAATCAGCCTCATTCCATCTGTTTTCTTTAGTAGGAGGAAATGATGTGCGTAAAAAAACTCATTTTCCTGTCCGGACTTAGGGAAATCGCCCCTGTTCCTAAAGCTCTATCAACTAAATCATCAGAGCAGCTGTTTCAGCTTGAGACAATATGACTGACTCCAGTACCCCATTGAATGGCAGGGAAAGGCTTGCAAACTGGAGAGTGTAGACCACCCATATTAAACTTTCCATCAATTTGCTCATAAGAAATAGGAGCACCAAGAAACATTATGACAGCAGGCAGGCAAACATGTTGGGAGCCTGTGTGGATTTTTCTGCAAACCAATAAGAGCCATCTCTGCCACTGCAGGAGCCAAATGTCTGTTCATCACAGCCCACGAAAGGGCTAAACAAAAATGGCTACAGCAGAAGTGGTTTGTCAGTAAGATCATGAAAATGCTAATTTCCAACATTAGATTCATGCCACAGAAAAAAACTCCACTACTACAGTATAGTGACAGTAGTGGCTGTAGGATGTCTCAACCTGAGATGAAAATCCCATCTGTCTCGCCATGAGCCCTGCTGGCATAAAGAAGCCTTGTTCCAGGAGGTATGGTTCCTACTCTTCTCTAACTCTTTAGATTGTTGCTACAGATGGCTGATAACATCAGGGAGGAGCGGCCAATTGAGCCCATCGAGGCTAATGGGGCTGTCTAGCAATCCTTTCCTGACCTGCTCAGGCAATTGGGGCATGTGAAGGCAGATGTCTGCTCATGCTGTCAATATGATCACTCACTATCATTAGCTTACAACTCATCATGAGCAGCACAAGAGCAATGGAGATTCTGAAATGTTCCTGTGTCACCAGTCCATTGCTAACCCCTCAGTCACACACAAGTTGCTGGCAGGGCCCTAGCAGAATGTGGTGCTTAAAGCCGGAGGGGACTGCTGCTGAGCTTTCAATGAGTGTTAGTGAGAAGTCTGAGTCAAAGTTAAAGGACGAAGGTAAATTGTGTAAACATTGTTAATATATTGTGTTTTTATCTACTTAAGGTAGCTAACATTGGATCACATCAAAATCTGAAAAGGATGCTGTAATGTTAAATCATTATCGACAAGGGTGGCTAATGCTAATCTTCATACAAAGGGCTCCAAGAGAGCTAGTTAGCTTCAAGCTGTTCAGGAGCTGTTTGTTCGGCCAACACAGTCCTATGGTGTTTGACAGAGATAACCTTCCTTCAAAGGCTTCAAAGAAATGTCCAAAATTGTCAAAAATGTTTATCACTATTTCCCAGAGCTTAGCACAACTTTCCTTTGAAAAGAGCAAAATAAATATATTTAATTTCCTCATTCCAGTGTTGTTTTTGTAACACCACTAACAACAACTACTGTATAAAGAGTTCAAAGGTTCACATTCACTTTGGGATGGAAAAAATTGCTTTTCGGGAAGGTTCCATGACAGTGATTAAAAAAAGTAACTCTTAAGCCCCGCTTGCCAGTCTTGGTAGCTAGCCCAGCAGGGAGAGTGCTAGGATTCCACTGTACTCCACTGCTGCTTCAAAGAGATAAGGCCAAAGTGGTGGAAAGAGAGCACCACAAGGAAGAGGGCTAGCAGTCATCCAGGAAAGAGGAGTGGGTGCAGGCAGTGCCTCTTTGTCACTGTCAGACTCCAGGTTTTACACTAGGGAGGGGAGAGGGGATACTGACAGTAGAGGAAGGAAGTCAGAGGTCTCAATTCCTCTGCACGTCTTGCCCAGCTGACATCGTCGTCATCATCCTCTTGCAGGGCCATAAAAGCACGTGGTTCAAGCTAGCCCTGTGTGTTGTGGACCAAGACAGGTCTCGCGGTGGGCTAAGAGGTCATAGTTCATGATGTAGCCAGCCTGGCAGGAAGGGCAGAAACAAACGCTGCTGGCAGGACGCTGGTTAAAGGATGTCATCTTCTTCACTTGCAAAGTGTCCAAGAAAGAGAGAGAACAGATCCCAGGTCCTGATGGTGTTTTATACTGTTCAGGCAGACCTAAAGGGCCACTGTAAAGACCAGTTTACCCCAAAGATTCGAGACGAGACAACTTGACACTGCAACTGCTTCAGTTGTCACTTGTCAGTTCACGCCACTGCAACCACATGGGACAGCGTTTTGTTTCCATCACAATCACTCTGCTGGCATAATGCAACCTTGAACAGAGACACTGAAAGCACCAATTCACTCTTACACAAATATACATATTGCATACTGCAACCGTTATGGTGAGGTACACAAACAGCTTTTGTTTACTGTAAGCTAACATTATATCTTCAGGCGAAACATGAATAAAAAAACACTTGCATTGCTACAAGCTGATTGGCCGTAAAATAAGAGACTGGCCTTATGTTCTAAAACTGGCCTGCAGAGACTTGACAAGCTTAGTTGCAAGCAATGTAGTCAGCCCGCTTGAGTCAAGCTGAGACAGACCAGTCTACATCTCTGCAACTCTACCTGCAACCATTTCATTGCGTCATGAATCTTTGGTGTAAACTGGCCTTAAATGATACAGTTGGGGAGACAGAAATCTTCAGGACTGCGCATACGTGAGGGATAAACCTATTAGAGACAGCTCATAGAGGGCAAAGCCCATATGAAAGTCTTAGTCATAATTAAAATTTCTAGCATGCATTTCACTGTTTGCCAGTTGGATGATAAAAATGAACAGTCAACTTCATATTTGATCACATTATTTTGGCAACATTAATTGGCAACAGGAAAAAATGAATAAAAAATGAATGAAAAATTTAGTAACATCATGTGTACACAAAAGAAAAAATAAATGTAACTTTAGCAAATCTTTTCATTGTTACATGACAGTCACAGACTTCATTTGAGGTTTTCTTTATTTTTAAATCTTACACTATGGCACTTAGTGTGCTTGATTTGTGGACCAATTGGTACACACTTTTGCTATGTGCATTGTGATGTAAATTTAGCACATTCATTTCTAATTTATTTCTGTTTGTATTATTATTATGTAAAACTCCTTCCTGAAATCAAGTTTCTTTTACAATTCCTATGGACTACATTAGACTAAAATGCCTATTGATAAATACTCAAGGTTGATTTAAAGTGGTTTGTGAACCACTTGAAGTTATCCTGGATAGTGGAATGATGAATTGCTTGTACATCCATGCAACTATACTGCTGTGGAAACACTGATCACCTAAATGCAAGAAAGAAGTATTTTAAAATTTACAATGCTCCTTATGCACTAATACATTTAATAAAGACAAGTTTTTGCTAGACAGGACAACATTGTTATTCCGGACTCAAATAAAAAGCAGCAGAGTTTTTCTTCCTAAATCTCAGATCGTTTAGGTTACTTGTATTTTTGAGTTCTTGTTTAGGCTACAACTTAATTTTTATTAATGTCTCACAGATTCAGAAAAATTCAAAGGCCTATATAAAATGCCCCTAAATAAGATTTGCTGTGGTGTAACCACAAATTTCTCATAACAGGTTTCAGGTAAGAGCATGAACAATTACATCACATACAAAGACAGACTTAGCACAGAGTGTAATGAGGTTTTTTGTGCTTACCAGGGCTTGGGCCGAGGCTTGGTCAATAGCAGCTACAGACAGTGAGGTACTGGACTCTATGTCATCTAAAGCAAATTCTATATTTTCCTAGATGCAGAAGGGGATAAAAGCTTATGTTAGTAACCTACAGGATAATTATTAGAAGATAAGACCCTAAATAAATCATAACTAAAGCTTTGCAGTCTACTATGCAATTGGTCAATTACTAGAATGCAGATTGGGTTGTGTAAGAGTACATTTGATTGTAATTAGCGAAATGATTCTGAAAAGTGTTTTTTTTTCTTTTAAGACTGTAAAAAAGTTGGAAGCTGTGTATGTTCTGCAGCAGCTTTAAACAAAACACAATCAATTTCCGAGCATGTGATTTTGCATAAATTAGTTTTTGCGTGTCAACTATAAGTAGGTCACGATCCCAAAATGTGGATGTTCAACAGTTTCCCTGGATCTTTTTCCAACAATAGTAAGGTCCCTAGGAACAATTTAAAAGCCGTGAGCACCTATTTATAATCACTGTACTGAAGTAGAGGCCAGATCCTAAACTCAAATATTGATAGATACCACAAGAGATGAGAAGATACAAAGGGAAAAAATATAAAGGAAAAAAAAAGCTATACTTCAAAATCTATATTTGACTATATTTAATTAAAATGTATATACATAGTCACTGAGTGAAGCTTATGTGCAATATGACTATGTTCTGTCCATGCCACTGCTTAGTTTTATGCTCTGCAGGACTAGCAGCACCTCTTTGTATCTCTCCAACTCATGGACAAAGGTGCGTTCATGAAAAAGGGTCTGCAGCCTCTCCTGTGTGTAGTTATGGCAAAGTTCCTCAAACGTAGCCCCCCGCTGCTGCTGAGCCAGCCGAGGGTTCTGAAAACCTGGAGTGTCCACAATCAGCAGGGAGCACAGAGAGTGTTGACTGGACTTCAGAGCCCTGAGGGAAAGAAATATGTATTTAAGCTTTTATGATAAACTTATTTTCATTATCGTTGTTGGTTCAATCAAACGATTGGGCCCATCAGATCCAATATCAGTATTGTGTCTGATCGATACAGATGTAATTAACTGATCAGATATCAGACTGACAGCTCTCATCCATGTCACTGATAAAGATTCATTTATTAAGACACTCTGCATGAGTGAGCTGGTAGCAGAGTTGGCTAGGAGTGTTGGCAGTTGGCTAACTCAACATGGAGATAGTGTAAGAAAAAGCTTACAGCTGTTGCTGCTACTTCTTTGTATATAAAGCCAATACAGAGTTTAAATGAAAATTTTGGAATACATTTCATTTTAATGCATTTTCAGCATTTTTATAAATGAATGAGATTGTAGGAGATTCTGTGAATTCACACAGAAGAAAAAACATATGGAAGAAGAAAAAGTAAGATTAAAAAAAATCCAGGGACCTCGAAGGTTGACATTCATGTCATATAAAGTATGAGCATCAGAATGCATTGAAATAAACCAACAGTAGTTGTGCTGACCATTTGCTGAAAATCTGAAATTAGTTTTATTATCAGCTGTAGTGTCTGGACTGAAAAGAGATTATCATGTGCTAGAAGGAATTAAAATATGAGTTATACATGAGCTGTAAGGAGCAAAAAGGAACAGTTAGAGGAATATACAATGTAGAAGATTGAGGTGAGCAGTAAAAATATTCCTTGGGAAAATACAGTCTTACTGGGTTAAGAATGAAAT
The DNA here is from genome assembly GCA_034780835.1 of Ctenochaetus striatus. Classification (NCBI taxonomy): domain Eukaryota; kingdom Metazoa; phylum Chordata; class Actinopteri; order Acanthuriformes; family Acanthuridae; genus Ctenochaetus; species Ctenochaetus striatus. The sequence continues at coordinate 3,890 of JAUZTA010058592.1, read as the reverse complement.
ATAGAATAAAACAAAGCAGAAGAGAGGGAGGCACCAGGAAAAACACACTTCAAAAAAAGGGACAAAGAATGAAGGAAGAGAAAGTAACACATTGCAAAGAAAGAAGTTATGACATACTTTATGTAGCATCTACATTATGAATGTCTTCCAATAGGATTACAATAATCTAGTAAAACATTTAGTTGTATGAGGTCTAACCTGTTAATAAGGGAGATGACAAGAGTGAAGAGCTCTGAGTACAGTCCAGATGCCATGGCCTCCAAACACTCCAGAGCAGTGACCCGAGAGCCTGAGCAACAAATAGAAAAAATGAAGATTGTAAAATAAAATATTTTTTCAGGGCCAGTACATTATTTTCAAATATATTTTTCTCCAAACACTTCACTCTATTACAAACATCTAAGGACAAAAAACTGTAAACTATCAAAAGCCAGCATCAAATATTTGGTAGCATTCTTAGATGTTCAATATTATAGCACATTCTTTGCTTTAGATCAGGATTTTAGATGACATTTGGTCAGGCTTCTAACTTTCAAGTAATTCAAGTATTTATCAGCGGGAAAGTATACGTAGTGTCAGTTAAATTGTGCTTCTCTAAACTGCCCATCATACTGGTCAGGGCAGCCATAACTGACCCAGTCTTTCTGCTGTCTATGTTTTGCTGCCAAGGTACCATGGCAGAATCTTTGTCGCTCCAAAATAAAATAAAAAAAAAAAACAGCCAACAGCCTGCACCAGTCTTCATGCTCAATTCTATGATCAGCATGATTGCATTTGTTATCTTTCCAAATCTCAAGCACCAAACTGTGCACATGATCTTTAAAGGAGGATTATCGACCCAAACACACAGGACTGGGTTTTTACCTGGGCTGTCACCTTGGTTGGTCTCATCTGATCCTCCCCTGAATGAGGTGGAGTGCTGCAGTCCCTTGGCCTGGTGCTTAAAAATAGAAGAGGACAGCTCCTCCAAGGTACAACCCAGCAGGTAGGCTGCTTTCTGGGCCCATTCATGACGGGCAAACTGCCTCCGTCCCGCTAAAAAGATGATGAAAATGTATTTTTTAGACAGAAAATATTACAAAATAAGGACCTGAGAAAGAGAATGAAGATGACAGGTAGAAGGTTGAAGACAGCTTTATACTAGGGATAAATAGTATTATTTATAGGATATAGTAATATCTCTCCAAAATGTCACACATTCCTGTCATACTCCTGATCAAAGTGTAACATTATTTTAGTTAAGATAGTCAACAAGGATTAAGAAAGTTTTTTTAGTAATTTTTTATTAAGCTTTAAAAGCCTGAAAGCGGCTTTTAAACTGCTAACCACCTGATGTGTTTCTTTCAGTGCAAAAATCATTACCTTACATCAATCATCTGATGATCAGCATCTTGCTGGAAACATTTTTTTGTTTTCCTCGCTCTTTTACCCTCAGACATAGCTCCAAAAACTAGACAGAATGACGACCACATGTGTATCTGCATTGAAATGTCATCTTCATTCTTGAAAACTTATGATGCAATGTAATTGGTTATATTCTAAAAACAACTTACAATTCAAATGTCTGCCAAAAAAAAAAAATCCATCTATCCATATATTGGTGCAGTTCTATGAATCAAACTAGGGCTGCATGATACGGCCTAAAACCATTATCTCGATATTTTTAGGCTATATCGCAATACACAATACATATCTCGATTTTTTGATTTCTCCTGTAAATCACTATATAAATGTTAAATTCAACCCCTTGATGCATAAAATGACATCAGTATGATGATTAAAGTTGACCTTTCTATTGGAGTTTTTTAAATTTACATGCAAAAATGGGAAAATCACAATCAACTTAACTTTAGCAAACCTTTTATTTAAAACCAGATTCACAAGATTTTAACAAATAAAAATAAATAATGGCATGGTAGGCCTCTGAAGAGTAACAGTGACATCACAGGAGGAGTGGGAACGTGTTTTTCCTCGGAACTGAGTCGTCCGTCTCCAATTAACGTCCCTTACTCATAACTCGCTGACGCTCTTCACTTTCTTTCGCTCTCTCCGTGCTCTCTCACCTCCTCACCTGATACAAAAATACGCATGCACGAAGCGGAGTTTTCTGAATGGGCGGGGGAGTGTGCTGCGTGCTGTGAGAGGAGAGCTAGGAGAGAGGGAGAGAAGCAAAACTCAACGGCTTAAAACAATTATGTGACAATTTGTACTCGATGGTCGCGATATAGTCATTTCATACATCTCACGTAGAACAAGTGGAGATACATCGAGTATATTCGATATATCGCCCACCCCTACATGGAACACTGTTATTGTTGCACCTATACGCAGATGACCCTTGCTGTCCACACATCCTAATCCATTTTTTCACTCATCTCCTTGTCTTTGGCTTTGTCCTATTGCTGCAAAGCAAGAAACAAACAACTTTGAGCACTTGTTTCTTGCGGTCATCCCTCTCTGATGCTAAACAAATTGTGACCAGCAGGAATTCTTGTTAGTATCTCATGTGTAGTTTCCCACATTTCCCATGTCACTTGTCACATGCTTTTTTATAACAAAACGTAGTGTGGAAAGCAAATCAGCTTGTCGGGGATTCCTCCTGGTCAAAAGTCTTGGGATGCATGGCCCCCCTGTAGCCAGCCAGTCATGTAGTGTGAACCACATAATGACTCTAAAACTATGGACAATAGACAACTAGCTGTGTAGTGTGAACAACACAATGATCTGATGGCTTTGAAAGTTGTGTAGTGTAGTGTGAACTTGGCATCAGGTGTAAGCCTGCTATGTTGCAATGCCAGCTGGACCATTAATTAGAAGCACATAACAAAAAAACATGCTGAGGTGAGAATATGGGATCTGGACAAGAGCCATTTTTTCATAGCACTGTAGCTGTTTCTGGTTGTAATCTGACCCCTCCTCAAGTATTATTAGTTAATGAGTTTTAACAAGCATTAGCTGTTTACAAACTATGTCAGCTGGGTGACAAACATTTCATTTCCTTTTAATTCTTCACAATGAAATACCTCTGTTATTTTGTTATTTAAAGGTTTTGTTTTAAAGCAGCATATTCAGGAAATGTTGAGTTTTCATCACAAGTAACTTACACAACTACTTCACAGCTCAAAGTTACACTCATGTGGCACCCATGAACAGACTTGGAGGGGGGTGATCAAGAGGAGCAGCCTGATTAGTCTGACTAGTCTGAACTCGGGTAGCGTGTTGTTAATAGATTTCTACATGACTCATGGATTGCACAAAACAAACACCATTCTTGAGCATACACTATTTCACAAGAGTACTTGGTATGGAGAAGGACACTGGGTTGCCCTCAGGGAAGTTCTGGCAAACCTCTCAATGGCTCAGGGAGCATAAGCAGGGCTTTGCACGGCTGTGTTCAGCTGGGGAGGAGAGCTGCTGACCTAGACTGGGGGCTGGATAGTGGAAAGAGAACTTTGAACATCATCTGGAAACAACTAACACATCTGCTGTGAAGGGGGCAGAGTCTGAAGACTCATGGGTAGACTCACCCATATCCCTACCATAAATAACTGAGACAGTCAAGATACTCTAATGTAGTAAGGGGGCCAGAAATGAGAACTGTTCTGAGACAATGAAAGCCCTGGGCATGGTTGTACTGTCTTGCCTGATACATCTCTTCAATGCCACATGAAAATCAATGACATTGCCTGAAGAGTGGCAGACCGCAGGAGTGTTTTCCATTTTCAAAAGGGAAATAGGCTCCCATAAAGAGCTGAAAAACACTAGCTCTAGTGGTTTTGGGGAATAAGGACATCTAGAGTGCCCAGCCACTGCGACCTGACTGCACATAAGCGCCAGACAATGGATGGATGGCTAAACATACCACCATTGCAAGTGTCACTGTCAACTGG
>JAUZTA010058506.1:0-10314 GCA_034780835.1 Ctenochaetus striatus | reverse complement strand
CTTGAAATTCGATGCAAATAAATTCAGTGCTTGAAATTCAAATTCAAAATCCGATGACACAGATTTACTTCCATATAGGGGACCAACAAATTGGCTATGAGATATCTGTATTCAATGCATCTGAGCTAGGAAAACCATGGCTTCACTCTTAAAGAAATTTATTTTACATCCATTTTTGCAAGAAACTCACCTGTCAGATTATGAACATCTTGAGTTAAAATGAGACTGGGTGGGATAGTTGTTTAGTTTTTCCTCCCTAAATGAATGACTGAATTATTTCTTTCAAGAAAACAAGACCTGTAGTATATCCCTAAGTCTGCTATGGGACAATGTGAAAGCTTTCATGTTGTTTCATGTTTTTTTTGCAAGGCAAAAGATGTATGAGTTTGTTAATAAAACTAATCATTATTTGGCAAATCTTCTTCAGAATATGACTTATACTTGAAATTTTTCTGGCATTGTAGATTCCAGGGGCACTCTAAACTTTAATACTTGATTCCAAAAAAGTTGGGATGCTATGTAAATGTAATTAAGAACAGAATACAATGATTTGCAATTTCTTTTCTATCTATATTTAATTGAATACAGTTCAAAGACAAGAAATTTAATGTTTGAACTGATTACCTTTGTTGTTTTTTAAAATATGCACTCATCTGAATTTGATGCCTTCAACACATTTCAAAAAGGTTTGGAGTTCTACCTCCATCCTAGACAGAGGCAAACATTTCTTTAAAATTACAAAAAGTAAATCATCAGAGGAGTGCTTATCGTACAGGCTGATATTTGTTTTGAATTTAAATCTGAAGCTTTTAGCAAAATTCTTAAATTTAGCATTAGAAAATGTCTTTTCTTTGATAACTGTTAATTGTTAGGATAGGGTTCATACATGGAAGGTACTCCTCAGATAATATAAGAAGACTACTCAATATCATTCAGCACTCTTCATTATACAGTCCAGCTTTGGTTGTATCTCTTAATGCAGAGAAAGATTTTAACAGCTAGAATGCTCCTACCTTTTTCATACACCAAAGTCCCAATAGACAAGTCCTGCCATTTGGCACCCATCTTGGCAATGCCTCCGGGCAGTTATTTTGGCTGAGCAAGACCAAGCTCTTAATGCATGGGAAGATGACCATAATTACACATAGCAGTCATCGGTATATAAAAACTGTATTAACAGATTTGCCGCTAAAATTTAATATAAACCACTAAAAAGTTTTTTTCTTTGCCCCAAAATAGCATTTAATTTTTTTCTTTCTTCATCTATACCTCTACTGCGTTTGCACGCAATTTCATGACACTAACTTAATTCATGGTCTGAGCAAGACAGAGCTTTTAAAAGAGATTGTGTGCTATTATTAACATATATGTAAGAATGCTTTTGCTAACTTAAATGCTATGTTGCTAAGCAATATTGTTTATACTGCGGCTACAAAAGGATAATAAACACTTTATTTTCAGGCCGTTTGTTGAACTAAACTGTCACAAGGCTCTACCTTGCGCATTGATAAATGGGGATGCACAATTGGCTCATTAGATTATCAGTTCAACTGTTAAAGAGTAAATGATTGGTTTCAATTGGGGAGGCGCAGAATATGTACATATACCTGCCATCTTTGGCTTTGTGGATTCCCCCATACAAATGGTCTGTCTCCCCCTACATAAAAAAGTCTCTGCACACACTTCATAAATTTGGTCTCGGGGACAACTTTATTAGATGGATAAAGATCCTCTATATTCCTCCTCTCTTAGCTGTCAATACTAAAGGGCTCAGGCACCCTTGAGTTTGCTACTGTTTGCCATAACTATGGAACACCTGGCTGCAATCATTAGACAAGAAAAAAGGTATCTCATTAAATGCCCAACAACATAAAACTTCGATGCTGCTGATGTTTTGATTTATTTAGATTCTATAAGGCAATCAGTTCCAGAGTTAATTAGCTATCACAGCTATATCACAAATCCAATCAGCAAATACAGAGCAGGTGATAAAATCAAAGACTGTATTGGTGGAAAATAAAAAGGGGCGATAAAAAATATATGAACTATATGAACTAAGGCTATTTTTAAATAAACTTTAGTTTTTTAGAACAAATTTATCCAAAATAAACTCTAAAAACTTGTCATTATGTTCCAATATGTTATTCTGTCAGCTTTTCTTGAATAAAAAAATGACAAAGAAAGTATGCACTGCAGGGCATTATTTCTCAATTAAAAATAGCCCAGTCTTTACTGGTTATCTGTGTTTTACGGTCCAAAATCAAGTTTCTCCTAAGTAAATATACCACAAGAGCTTGTTCCATGTAAGTAAAAGTGTGCTGTGATAAGCCATTTCCATAGGTGTAGTGCTTATGTTTTGCTGGACATTTTCTTAATTAAATGATAAATTGATAAATCATGAAAATAAACAGCAGATGCAGCCCTACTTTTGACCTGACAGCAGACTAAGTTAATAAATACAAGTGTAAGAGAAAACTGTCCTTCAAGCAGTCCAGTGTTTCCCTTATCCCCCCTCTTGCATTGCAATACCAAAACAAGATCCATTAGGACAGCCACCCATACTAGCATCACAGAAGATAATAATTTCCACAAACATAAGTCTGCGTAGCCCAATTAGTTTAAAGAACATATGTTCAGCTACTGTGATGTTTCATGCTCGTATCACTGCCAAACCTTAAGTATGCATACAGATTGTCACAGAAATAAATCAGACAATCCAGATGTGTTGTCATGAAAATGTAGCCTATTCGTATGCTATTTATCATAAGTGGCTCAGAACATAACAGGCCCTATCTTACACTTTTCTGTGAGGCAAGCGCAACACATAAGGTGCAAAAGTTTTATTAGATTCAGAGGAGTTTCCTTGTATCCTGTCTCCTGCCCTGCCCCACTGGCACACAGCGTGATAGTCCTCACCTCATAAATTCATGGGTGTTTCATGGGTGTTTCTTTGGCTGAAAATTTAATAACCAGTCACGGAATCTGCTCTCATTACCTTTAAGAACCGTTTGCGCTGGCTGTCAGTGATGCAGCTAGCATTGCCATCTTACACCCAGCGCAAACGTTGACAGATGACAAAACTACCAGGTTCAAACAAAGAAAGGCATGTCACCAGTGCAGAGACAGATCTCTTGGCTTGGAAGGTCAAAGCCAGAGGTGCATTTTGAGTGGAGATGGCAGGGTTCGATCAAGCCCCAGCTGTCAGCTACTGAGCTGTTAAAGATGATCCAGCAGCTGTAAAGCTGTCCTATCTATTGACATTAATTAGGCATTATGATTACAATAATTCATAAGTTGTTGTCAATGTGAAGGGAGAAAATCCTTACATAAATGAAAGATGTGTGTGCATCTTAGCAGAGATACACACACTCCTTTACGCATGCTGTTAACTTCAAAATTTGTACTTTGTGAGCAAAATTATTTTCAAAGGACACTTTACTAACTTTACTAAATATGTCCGTAGGACACTTTGATTTTTTACACTACTGTGTAATTGTGGAGATGCGTGTGAGCACTTGGCCAGCTGTGCCATATCTTTCATTGCAGACTGTTTCATGTTTGCGCTTCGACCAGGTTTTGGCTTATCAAAGCACAACTGACCTCATTGTACCAGGTACAAGATGGCAAATGTGTAGAACCAAGCCTTCACTCTGCTTTCATTTTCAGACCTCCCACCCCTGAGCAAATGAATTTGCTATCTTACAGAAGTGGCAAAAATGGCATCTGTGAGTGCATGTAAGATGAGGCCCAACACCTTGTGAGGGGAGTGGAAATGAGGGGGAATGTGTCACAGAGCTCTTACTACTTCTGTCCTATACTGAATTGGTTCTGCCCCATGAGTTGCTCTGATGTGTCACTACTCCTTGTAATTGAGTATTACTTAAATGAAAAGGGAGTGTTAAGTGGGTGAATTGGAACGAACCAAGGGTCTACCACTTTCAAGCAATGTTAGTCACAAACAAAAGTTAGCACCAAGCTGCTAACTTAAGGAATGAAGTAGCAACCAGTGGTCTTCAGAGACACAGGGTTTCAGGGGCCGCACCAGTTGGTAATCCATCAGGAAGCCCCACGAACATGAAGTTTACTGGACTTGACCTCGTCTCAGGCCTGCAGCTCAACGAACTCAACAAAGCAACATACTGGAGGGGAAATCTTTACTTCCAAAGACTTGGTAATATAATTGAGCATAACCTAGCATAAGATAAAACAGCTAAGCATGAATTATTCGACTTGTTTGCAGCAATCTTTGATTCAGCAATCTTTGTTTTAGATTTGTTTGCTTAAGCCAAGCAGTCTTAACCACCATTCTGAGTCAGTCACCTTCTTTTGTCTGTCCGACAGACATACACAGAGGGAGATGGGGGGGGGCTAATTATTAACCTTATTATCAATTACATTTGATATCCAACATATTTGGTGCTCCTGTGTGAGGTGGTGTAACCAACACATTTGGAACCCAATCCAGAGCCACATGTTAACTTAGGACGCGCACGTCTGTGAGTCATATGTGGACTCTGGTCCTAAAAAAAAATAGCACTACACACCTGGCACCACCTGATATTTGAACGGGTTTCTTTTGCATTTTTAAGGGGTTGCCTAGATTTACATTGCATACTGTTAAGAGTAGTTCATTTCAGTTTTGCAAGTATGGTTCATAAAATAAGTAATAACTTTATTGTTGCAAGGCAGTTGTTCACAAGGAGGACAGTGATGTGACAGTGACACAGTGAAACAGTAGACATTTGATGATTCTGGACAATAAAAAAGTAATAATTCATGTTACTAACAAGATTTCAAACATTAAGTCAGTAACAAAAATCAAAATATTTCACCCACCATCACCCAATTTGGTACCTGGAAAAACCCTGTAATAGTTGAAGATATCCATTTTAAATAACAAAATTTAAGCAATGCAAAGAATAAGAATTAGAACTATTTTAAACATTTTTCAATCGCTGTATTTTATTAAAGCAACAAAAAAGAATATCTTTGCAATTTGGGTTTTTTTTTTCTCTTTTTTTATAGTTTTAAATCATCAATTTTGCTGAAATTCAAGATACATTTAAATGAATCCTGCTTAACACATATGCCTTTTTCTATCTCATTTAGACTATAGAGAACAGAAAGCATCTTTTTATATCTATAAATGACAGCAAATGTTGGGTTGATAAACTTGGGTAACTGATAATTGAAAACAAAGCTGTTTATTGCATTGAAAAACGCACTACTCTTCTGTTTAGTGCCAGAGGCTGCATCAAACCAATTTCTGTTGTTGTTATATATTTTGAAAGTAGAAAGTCACATTTACCACAGCTTGTTTCTAATTAAAAGAATGTTATTTTGCCTTTCTCCCTAAATACATGTGTGTAGGTGTGTTGGCTCAAGACTACTGCAACTTTTGTAAAAAAGAATAGTTATCAACACATTGTCAGTTAAGTGATTTTTCATTATTCACATGAAAAATAGATTAGAATTATACAGCAAAGGTGCAGTCCGATTTAACAGGTGAGCCACTGGTCTAATTTTAAAGAAATTTAGACCTGTATTTATTCATTGTTTCACCTCCTTTAAACAAGACAATCACTGTAATTCAATTTATGGACAGCAATTGTGCATGATTTACTCACCAAACCACCACTACAGAGAACAACCAGTCATAACAAACATAAACAATAATGTTGCAATGGAGAGGGCTGTTAATTCTAAATATTGAGACCAGACTAAAACTAACTGATTTACCAAAATTAAACCTGCTTGTGCTGCGCTGGGCTTTTAAGCACATCTCACAAACTTTATCAGTCAACAGTTAAGATGTCATTAAGTGACCTACAATAAATGGAACTCAAGTCACATGATAACAGGTGATTGCATATGGGTGGAGATGTTTCTGTGCCATTGTCACCTTTGGTGTTTTATGTTAATTTCTCTCTTGACCTTTTTCCTAGTGTCAACTGACTTTGACCATGACTAGAGAGACTGGGAGGCCGTTCTGAAGAGAAATCAAGGATATCCGGTGCTATAGGTAGATTTATACGGACCACCCCTACAGGTGCACAAACTGCCTTGTTGTTTTTTTAATACAAAAACTGTTCTGTTGAAATTGCCTACTTTTAAGATCATGTCACAAGGAGAACTTTCATTAGCTATCAACATATTGTATCTAACTTAGTCTGCAGCTTTATAAACAGCCCTCTCAAGAGCAAATATATTAATAACTAGGTCACTAACCACTCCGTTTTGGTGATGTCAGCAGATAATCACTGCAATGTAAAATGAGTACATTCATTAACAAAATTTTTTCAATCAAAAAAGTAAAAACAGTTGGTTTGTTTCAATGATGGCTACAAATATATAACAATGAAATATTTGAAGGTAAAAATAAAATGATTCATTAGGAAAACAAAAAACATTTTCCACTTTGGCCCGTGCCATAACAGTTACCATCAACAAGTGTTCTCATAGGCTAATGAGATAAATTCATGTTTTCTTCAGTTATTTTGCTTGAAATGATTATAACCCAGAAAATGGGAACAGAGACCAGTGGTCTTTGTAACTCAGTGGCACAACTCAAAATGTGCTTCAGGTTATGATTGTCAACTTTAAAATGTATTGGACACTTATGGCAAAAAACAGAGGTAATAAACCACACAATCCAAATGATTTAGAGAGATTTTGGCTTTGTGAAAATAACATTCCCCTAACTCAATTTCCCCAATGCTTTCTTTACCTAACAACTTGCTAGAACAAGTTTATGGTGTACCCCATGCTTTCTTCCTAAACTTCAGGCCCCAAAATGTTTTGATGTGAATCCATGTTTCAAACCAGGAACAAACATTAAATCTGGTTTTGCACAGAAGACTGAGGGGCGCACTAGCAGCATTTTTAACAAGTTTAACAAAGAAAAACAAACAAAAGCCATGTTAGATGAAAGTACAGTTGGAAAAGTTATGCAAATTTGAATTAAATATTTTTACAGCTTCTAGGTTTTTGAGCTGTTTAGGAGACACAAAAATAAATAACATGGTTTTTGGCAATAATTGGATTATGCTTTTTCACTGTTCTCTTTGAGATTATCCTCAGTTCGCCTGGCACTTAGATTTGCCATTTCCCTTTGGACTTCCTGGGTTAAACTTCCAATCAATTCTAAACCTGAATAAACATCTTTTTTGACCTTGTCTTGAGTGTCTCCCTGCACTAGCTGTACTTTACTTTCGATATCCATTCCATACAAAGCCTTCTCTCCATTCAGGAGGTCACTGTGCTCCTCCTCGTGAATCTCTTGGCCTTCTTCCACCTTGTGCAGGATAATAGGCAGCCTTGCATCTGCATCCGCATTCTCCAGCAAAGCAATATCACTCTCCTCATAGTGGGGCAGGGGAGCGCCCTCCTCCAACTTCTTCTGAAAGTACAAACGTTTGGCCTGTCCACAGATTGACGTCTTCTCCAGAATCTGCTTCTCTGCCAGGCGTAACTGGATCGCCACACGTGAATGGGGCGATAGATCAGGTTTCTCAAGCAGGGAGCAGTCCTCCTATAAGTGACCAGGTCAGGAATATGGCAATTCAGGAGAGGTGTTAATACCTTTGACTTAGGACTTGTTTTAGCAACCCTTTGCATGCGCTAGATCATTAAACCACACAGAATTCTTCACATCCTTGCAATAAGACTCCCCAAACAAAAGCTTTCAACATGACATGCCTTAAACTCCAGCCAACTGACCTCTGATGTGATCTTGTAAGTCTTGAGTAGCAGAGCAGCTCGAGTCTCAAGGAAAGTCCACAGTTTGATCTCATTCTCCCAGCTGACAGGAAATTCGCTGTTGCCCAGGGTGAAGATCTTACTGATGGCATGATCTCCAAGCAGGTAGTCCTTCAGTTCCTCTGAAATCGAACAAAATTTTAACATATTTTCAAAAGTCCCCATAGTCTAACTACAAGGTCATCTCAGCAAAAGGTGGTAATATGGAAGAGACTATGAGAAGTTATTGGCTAAAATTAAAACAATGATGCTCAGTGTTGTATTTATTTTCACTTGATTTAAATTGAGTCTGCTGCATGACCAGTGATGACATGTTGTCGTCATTCAACCACTGGCTGTCGAGGTGGTGCCCAGAAAATGATGTAGGCTTTGTAGATAACCGGCAGACATTCTTTGTTGTTGCTGTGTACTGTGCTCCTGGCCCATATTCAGAATTTTTGACTGAGTTCTCTGAATTTTTATCAAGTTTAGTCCTCAAAACAGATAGGAGATTTTAATATTCATGTGGACGTTAATAGTGACAGCCTTAGCACTGGGCTTATATCATTATAGGACTTAACTGGCTGTTTTATCAGATCATTTCTTAATAACAAATGAATTCTTGTTACTAGACTACATACCAGTCACCAAAATTATTATGCTAGATGCCTTACTCAAAGTGCTGTAACTAAATTTAAGAAAACGTAGCAGGAAGTGCAACAACAGCCAGTCAATATGCAGGCTTACATGACAAGGTAGAAGCCTATCTACAATCCAAAACATTTTTTGAATTACCAGTGAAGACAGTGAATGTGAATGTGGTTGTAGTCTGTAAAAAAGGAAAGCTACTGGATTAAAAAGAGGCAAAAAAAACCATTTTTGCCAGGTTTTTAAAAGCCAGGTGTTATTCAGGTTTCATACATCACACACCTAAAAACCAAAATGAAACCAGTGGCACATGTACAGATCACCACAGTGAAACAAATCAGACCAGGACAGTCGGAGCAGAAGCTACCACTAAACTGATCCATACAACATCATTATTAACTGACTAAGTCAAGCCTAAGGGTCAAGAAACAGTATCTTTTACAGTTGCATGCAAAGTTGTGAGGAGTGATGCACAGTACACATCACCATTCTGATATATGCACTTGCAAGTGACTGTGTATAATTTTGTCCTGTTGTTCTTGCTCCTCAGTTGCTTTGTCTGGGTCAAACATGCTGACATCGTATACATTATGTAATGAGGAAGACAATGCAAAGAGCTTTGAGCTTTGAGCTTTGCAATGTCATTGAGGTATAATGTGACTTTTCTGTTTATACACTGGGATTATTTTATTTAATTTAAATATTTGCACTAAGTTGCACTTTTATTTTATTTCAAACATTTGAATGGTGCAGCTGGGCCTGTTGTGTTTACAAATGCTGTTAAAAGCGATGTGAGCTTTAAGTTTTAATAAGCCACAGCAGTTACACATGACTTCAGTTGTTGTCACATATTTTCCTTCTTTCTTTAGGGGACCAGAAGAGTTGTTGTACAGTGAACATGGTGTTTTTAGATGTCAGTATCAAGCAAATTACATCCACATATTATTAACAACTTTTAGAGTGACAAAAAGAATCGGATTGGTACTGGCCGATCCTCAAGGCTGCAGTATAGATAGTATATATAGTGTGACATTTATGTAATTTAAGAACATGAATAAAATTTTATCTTGAAAATAATGTCTATACATATCATTTGGACTCAAAGCAGTTATTTTAGCACTTAAATCAGTGGCAGGAAAGGGTCTTTAAATGTACAGTAGGGCACAGATTTTCTGCATAATCTTTAAAACATCTTATTTGTGATTGTAAGTTAGTTAAAAATGCCTTGAAATTAGTATCGGAAATACCTATTGTCTACAATCTGTTCCAGGGATGTCACGATATGAACTTTTTAGTACAATATTATATATATAATACAATATTGTGATTAATATCAAGCATATCACGATACTATAATAATCATGCAATTAATTTCATTCCTCTAATCCCCTAATCAAATGTACTCTGGCTGGTTCAAATAAAACAATTAATAGAAAGACAAAAGTAGATTTTGTAGTCTACACTTTGACAAAATTTCATTATTTCAATGTCATACAGTTGCCACAAATAAACATTTACAATTAAATCATTTATCAATGATGTGATAATTTACCATTTATCTGTTTTATTATCTAATTTATTTATAAGCCTCAGTAAAATATTTTAAAAAAATTTAAATCATTAATTATTTATTTAAAATTAAGTGTCAAATCAACGTGTTTGTACTCCTCTCCCTCGCTCCTGCTCTCACATTTGGATTGGACACCATTACTAAGTTTGACCTAGTCTTGATTCCGTAGTAGTGGTATCCTTGCTAGATTAACGTTACAAGGTTACATAAAGTTATGATGACAAAACATATTAAGTATCTTTGGACATCTGCCTTTCACAGATGTTTAATTCAATTCAATTTTATTTTTATAGCGTCAAATCACAACAAAGTTGTCTCAAGACACTTTACATATAGAGCATGTCAAGACCACACTCTAT
>JAUZTA010058205.1:0-10355 GCA_034780835.1 Ctenochaetus striatus | reverse complement strand
AAATATTTTCAAAGCACACTTTACTAACTTCACTAAATATGTCAAAAGCACACTTAATTATTTTACACTGCTGAGAGCCAAAACAGAGAATAAAGGTGTTTGTGATTGTGGAGAAGAGTGTGAGCAGGTTGCGGTCCAGGCTATTTTACATTTGCGCCTCCGTTTAGACCAGGTTTTGGCTGGTCTAAACTCCTGGCACATTCGACCTCATTGCGCTGGGTGTAAGATAGCAAATGCGCCAGGACACGCCTCCATTCCTCCTTCATTCTCAGACCTCTGCCCCTTGGCGCACAGAACCGGCGCAAGTGGATTTCCTATCTTACAATTGTGACAAAAATGGCGTTTGCGCCGGGTGTAAGATAGCAATGACACCTGCGCCACTGGCGCACCATGTTTGCGCCAGGTGTAAGATAGGGCCCATTGTCTTTCACTAAGACATGGCTAAACTCAAATATACCTGACCAGAGTGTGGAGATACCCGGCTTCAGCTGTGTTTAAGTGGACAGAGTGGTTGTAATGAGTGCAGAGAGGAAATATGGGATAAAGAAACATCATTACACTGTTAGCTGTAGAAATGCGTCCTTATTATTTGCTACAAGAATTCATTTCTGCCATTGTGGTCACTGTTTACATTCCTCAGTCAGCTGATGGGGAGACAGCGTGTGACAGCATTCACTCCCCTGTACACAGACTGCAAACACAGCACCCAAACACTTTTGTAGTTATTAATCAGACATTTTAACCACAATACAATGGCCAGATATCTTCCAGCTTTTATCAGTTTTTTAACTGCCTTATAAGAGAGGAAATGACACTGGCCTTGCTGCATGCAAGTCTGTCAAAATTTTTGCATTGAGTTAGTCCATATCAGTCAGTCCATATCAGTTTTAGGCTTAAACTAACAACTCCCAGTTAGTCCCACTCTTTTGTAAGTATGGTCTTGGATCAAGATTATTCATTGGTTGAATAGGTAAAGATACTCATAATGGTGTACTTGTTTATCCCTAATTTAAACCCAAAAGTTTATTACATGTTCTGACAGTATACTATCCAATGAATGAATCATATTTGTTACTATTGCTCATACTGAAAGTTTTACAGTGCCTTTTTAAGACCATATATTTGTTGTTCCTTTTTTAACAATGACCATTTACATTAAAAAAAAACTGTTGTTGTAAAGCAAAAAAGGGCCTTCTTGTATTTTACTGAACATTCACTAAAGTTCTTGTGGTTATTTAGGTACATTGTATATGAACCACAAATATTTCTCAAAAAATGATTCATTGATGCATAAAGTTTGGGGGGGGGGGGGTCTTTGTGACAATTACAGATTATTGGGGTTCTTGTGGTCCTCTTTCTCACTTTTTCTCAAACAAGCAACCACCAACACATAGAGTGTACACATATAAGTCAAATACACACGCTCATTTTATTTTTTGTTATATTGTGAAAACATCAAACTACAATGCATACATTAAATTTGATATTCATTTTTCAGAGGCTCCAAAACAAATATTTTTAAATCAAATAAATAATCCTGAATGATTTATACAAATGCAGAGAATGAAAAAAAATGTTACAGTCGATTTCACTTTCTTTTGCAAATTTTGATTGCAAACATGTAAACATCTTACAAGATCAAAAAGAAAGAGACGATCAGAAAACTAAAAATGGAAAGATCGAAACTTCTCAAGCTGAAAGCATGCACTTTGTTTTCCATTATCTCTGTTTGTCTTAGTCCTCTCGCAGGTAAGCTTCATGCAGCTCATACTCCTCACTATCTTCTCGACAAGCAGCATATTCTGCCCTCCTTTGGATCTCTTCCACTTTGGTCTCAGCCAACTTTTTATCAGCATCCATCGAGAGTTTCCTTGCTTCCTCCACCTGCGACTGGGCCATCTGAATGTTTGCTCTCACTGTGATAGATGCTTGTTCAGCTCCTGAAAACACAGAGTTGCAAATGCAACACACATTTTGTAAAATTGCGGAAAAAGCTCCAACATTAACACTAGCTTAGGTATCAAAAAAAGTCCCTGGGTAGACAAATCAAACTTGGCTCCTATTTATGTAATTTGGGATCTAGTGTGCAAATATGGAAAGAATAAGTACAAAGCTTTTGACACACCTTTTCAGCTAGGTTGTCCAGTAGTCATTAGGATTTATCTTGTTTAGAATTTGCTAAATGAAACACTCAACCAGTACCTGAATGTCTTAATACTAATTTAAGCAAAGAGCTATCTTCTTTATAACTACAAAGCCTTACCAAATAAAAAAATCTGATCTGTACATTTCCCAAAGTGTAAAACAGACAGCAGATAAATTGAATTTTTGTCCTTTACTTATTCCAGTATTATGAATAAGAAATTCTTCTGTAACCAGACACAGATTTAACTCACCTGTAGCATGTGCTGCTTCAGCTGCCATTTTGCACAAGTTGACAGCATTGATCCAGTTTGACTCAAAACGTCTGCATTCATCTAATCTCTCACTAACCTGTTAGGACAAACACATTAAGAAAACTCAACAAATGTATCTTATTCAAATGTCTTTTGTAAACAGCATAGGCTGATATCAAGAAAAACAGAATGCTACAGTAGATTTAGGTTTTGCTATTTCTCCAAAGAGGAAAACACAAACTGACCTGTGCACGCTGGCTATTGATCACCTCCAGGAGAGAATCCTCCTCTGCTGGGGTCAGTTTTCCCAGTGAGGCTAAATACCGTCTTTGGACAGCAATGCGTGTGTACACAGCCTGTTAGCAAACAGACAGAGGACAGAAAGTCAGGGACAGTACACTGTAATTCTAAAGTAACATTGTAGTAGTTTTTGTCTATGTGATGTCCTTTTTATGTCACTGAAACACGCATTACTAAATAACTATTTTTTCTCATTATTTATCATCAATACACAATGTGTGTTTTAGCTTTATGACTTAAAGCAAGAGTCTGGATTTGTTTTATCAGATGCAATGCAATGCAACATCAGCATACTTGCTGAAGATCATAGAGGTACAACAGGCGCCTTGAAATTACATATGAATGTACGTATTTAAATTATGATGATTGCACCAGGTCTATGACCATTTTCACTTCATAAAATTGAACTCTGTATTGTGATTATGTACCAACCCATGAAAACATGATGCAAACATACCTTTGAATAGTCTGTAAGGGCATCTATGACAGCCAGTGTTGTCTGAGACAGTAAGGTACTTGAACCGTCTGTAACCACTGAGGCTGCTCTTCTGATGAGGGCCTTATGAGAGAGATTTTCCACTTGCTACAAACAAATAAAAAAAAGTTATTTAATTCCTTTTATAATGTCTGCACATTCAAATATCCAAAAAATATGGGCTAATATTTTTTTCCAAAGGGATGCTATATTTTGTATTATGTTATGGAAAGGACCCACCTGATCGAAAGGTGTAGCACAAAGCCCACGATCAGCGCTCATGTGCACAGTATCTGTCCATTCCCTGGACTTGTGGACTCCAGGCTTCCTGTTGCTGAATAGGACGCTCTCAGAACTGCTGTAGAATTAGGAGAGAATGAAAGCAGACTGTTAGGGTAACGCTTAGTTATATCGCACTCAAAAGTTTTGTCATCTTGTGAATTGTAATCTTATAATCCCACTTTGCCAGCCAATTTTTGAGGTGATGTTAGAGTCAAACCTGAAGTTGATATAAATAATATATCTAAGCTCTTGAAAATTGTAAAAGCTTGTTTAAATGCAAGACAGAAGATAATGACATATAAGATGATAACAATAAGCTTCTGAAACTTTCTGTATTACCATCTTCACATATTGTACATTGAAATTTTGTACATTGTGCATTTTACATCATACATTCTCTGCACCAATTGCAATACAAGCTACATTGTGGTATTCCCATGCTTCAAAAGTCAGAACTTGGTATCAGAGATCAAGTCTGTATGGTATTGCCTCTAATCTATAACATACCTTTGGAAACGGATGCATGCTACTGCTCTCCTCAGCATGCTCCTCTTGGTCTGCAACAACGAAATGTCTGTCTGATTTCGTAGGAGTCCTCCAGTGGCACGGCTGGCACACACTACACACTGACGAACAGCTTGCATTTTGCAGATCAGCTGCAGCACTTGAAGAAAGTATTTAATATTTGAATTTAAAATTAGTGCTGAATATAGGTTTTCTGTTTCCCACAATGCAAAGCAATATGCTATCCTCTTATTGTTGTCTTGTCTTTATAAAACTAGAGAAATTTTTTGGTTTGCCGCTTGCAATCTTTCAGTCTGCTCAGCAATGATCAACTGTTATGTCCCGTGGGTATTTGTAAGGCCCAGGCAACGTTTTGTTGCGTAAAAGGCATTGACCTGTTGACTCTGTCAGCAAATGTGCGTATATGGCTTTATCTGAAAAAACCCACCGAGCCAGAAACTACGTGCAGGCGTGTTTGTGCGAGACTGTGTGTGTGCGTAGGAGAAAGAGGACTTTTTGTTGTTGAGGACAAAATAAACTTTTCAAAGATATTTAGATTATTTATTTCATTAAATGTAATTTAAATCTGTAAGTAGGCAAGTTTGAAATTATTACTGGGCAAATTATTAAGGTGTGATGGTGTCTACATTTTTATGCATTAAATCAAAAGTGGAATATTTCTGTCATGTTTTACAAATTGCACACAGTTACTACAAGATAGAATAAATAAAAAATAATAATAATAAAACAATGATTAAGAGTTCAATTTTTTTTCATTACACACCATAAAAAATGGCTGTTCAAATTTTGTGGTGTAAAAGGTGACACTATACATGCCAAGGAGCCCCATTCAGCCCCATTCATTCTTCAGTTGATAGGGGGTGCCGTGCAACAAAGGTGTCAGAAATCACAGACAAAAGAGAGGAACACCTGCCAAATCATGATTATACCAAAGCATGCTCTTTAATAGCAGAGAGCCCCATGAACAGCATAGTGTCACTATAATGAAGGTGTATTACCATTTTCTACCCAGTATGATTAACATTTTAGCTTCAGACAGAATAACTCACATTTTAACTAAGCCGAGTTGCAATCAGCACTTCATTCAGACTTTGCCCTCTTTTTCATTTTTTATTGTTTTATTACAGTACCTTAGCTGAATTGTTTTACTTTTCTAACGCCACCTAGTATTAAATCAAAACTCAGTGCCAAAAGTTTAGCAACAACATTAGTTGTGTCTGATATCCTGAAAATACTTTTTTATTTTGCTGAGTTGGCATCCACCTGGGTCCAGAGGCAGAGTTTGTTTTGGACACAGATTTCAGTCCAATCCCCTCGGTCCTCACTGACGCAAAACTTGCGTAAAGGACTGACGAGCCCCTGCAAGCTGTTATCAACAGATTCAGTTTGTTTGACAAACAAATGAAAACTTCAGGTTACACAATTAGACTCAGGAGCTTTATGTTAATAATCAGCCAGTCAGGGGAAATGAGACATGTTGTCTAGGCATGCTCTGGAGATGTACCAGTACCTCATCTCATGTGTAAGTCATTAAGACCTTACAGAAACAGCTCATTATTGGTTTCATCATCCTCTTCAAAACAAAGTTGTTGCATCTTCGAGGTACATCTTGCGTGTTTACTGACAACCGTAACATAGTGTAATAGTGTGACAAGGGAACATTGTCACAAAAGAAAGTTCAGTATTTGCACCTGTTGTTTATCAGATCTTTGTTTTGTTTTTTGTTTTTGAATACCTTTTGTACTGCAGTTCAAGAACATCCAAGCAGCCTCACAGGTGTATTACACTTCAAATAAGAACACATTATTATTATTTTTTTTTAATAACAAGAAACCAGCAGACAGGTACAAATACACTGTTCTGAACTGTAACAATGTTTCATCTTTGCAATGACTGACAACAACATTTATCCCTGTCTGTCTCTGGTAACGTATCAAAGCAAACAAGACTTTAACAGCTTCTCAAATGCACTGACTTTGAACCCTGACTCCAACCACGATCCTGTCAGGCGCCTAACTCATGTTGTTTTTGTGTCTGATCGCTGTTGTAACTAACATGGCTGGGTCCATATAAATCAACAGTGTATTGATAGATTTCCAAGTGCAGTGGAGGCCTAAAATTTATAGCAACAAACTAGTGACAACAGCAGTTGTCGGTCTAATCAATCTGATTAATCTTGCAAGGAAATGAGAAAGACCGCAGTTGCCTCTTTCTCTACCGCCGATGTGCCCTTGAGCAAGACTGGTAACCGAAAGCACTCCTCTGAAGCCGCTCAGTGACTGCAAGAACAGACTGGAATGTACCAGTTGTACTGAGAAGCTTTCAGATGTTGATGTTATACGTACATATTTAAAAAAAAGAGCATAGCTCTCAGTTAAACCCCTCTAAATAAATAAAGCTGAAAAAATAGTTGTTAACTATCCAACTGAAGGCTCAAATGTCCTGAACGTATCTGACATTTGTGCACACTCATTGTTTTGCTTTAAAACACTGAATGAGTTCATGGCGCAAAAATATGGGTCATGGGCCCGAGACCAGACCAGAGAACACAGCTGGAACCTGCTCGCCGCTGCACGATAGACACAACGCCATGAAATCTTTTATCAGTTATATTTAAATTTAGGCATTTTACATACTTAACTCAGTTCTGAGGTACATGTAAAAATGTTCTGCCGTGACTGCAGGGAGACAGAAAGAGAGGAGACAAACACATATTGCCTAGCACGAATGGTGTTTTTGTCATTGTGCATGTTTTTGTTTTATGAGCATATGTGTCCGTGTGTGTTGGGGGTTTGTGTCACTACAGAGGATTATTAACACTTAAGTAATAGTGAAAACCAACATTTTTGAAAAACACTGCCAGTTCTTTGGTGATGGACTTTCAAACTTGATGCGTGCAGTTAATCATAGGAGAATCAATTTAGGTGTGTCATCACAGGGCTTTTGGGCCTTTAGAAACAATTCATATGGATTCTGGATAAGTTAAGACTTTTTCTCAAATGAGAAAAACATGGCTGGCCAAGCCATTGTTTGACTTCTGGACAATTACAGCAGTTATTTGGACATTCTACGGATAAAATTCAGATACAAGAGTTAGGATACTCAGTATGGCTCAGTCTGTCTCCTAACTTATCAGTGAGACACAGGATGGTTTCCTCTAACAAATGAAAGCAGCGGACAAGGTTCTCACTCTGGTAATCTCTAAAAACTCTTTACATTCTCATTACATATTCCACAAAATTATTAGCAATTGGCAAACCAGGATTCATGTTTTGCTATTATTATATTTTTTTTGTTTGACCAGCCAGCAGGGGTCACTGATTGCTACCATAAAAACATGGCTTTTAGTGTACAGGGTGGAATACTATACAAGTTATATAAAGTACAAAACTAGTAGGCTAATGGTCTACACAGACATGCCAGTCAAAAAATCTTGCTGAAATCAGCAATCACCAATGATCTATAGTACAGCAACAGTGAAACCCGGTACAAATATATACAACAAATTAGCACAATTGGTTCTTTAATCTAGTCATTTAATTTAATTTAATTTATTTAGCCACAGGACTTCTTTTGTTAATTTAGCAGAGGTGGACTCTTCTCTAAGTACACCTCAGTTTACTGACAGCAGCATCCGCAGTTCACTAACCTCTACAGTCAAACTGCATCTAAGCTTGAGTTATTAACACTGAAGTACGCGCCAAAACAAATCGCATACCAGCTCACAAACTGCATGGTACAAGATAGAACTGGAACAACTGACCTAGCTTTACTTAACAGTGTCCACTCAGCAGAATCAGCACATAGCCAGAAATCAATATAAGAGCTCCTCTTCCAGCTGGAAAGGGCTCAGTTAAGTGACATGCTCAGCACAAAAAAGGCAGACATTTTGCAGCCACTTGTGTGGCTGTCAAGTCTCTGCTGGAGTTTATCTATTTCCACAAAGCTAAAACTAAATCATCCCTTTCTTTTTGCAGATTTTCATGTTGCATGCTGCATGTATTGTACTGTACCATACCGGAATTACAAAAGAGGCTTCCACCATAAAGACACTGCAGCCAACTCCCCAGATAGTTTCATGTGACAAGCGTCTGGTGCACCTGAATATTATTTCTTACCCTTAAAGATTAAATTCTAAGATTGCATTATTTTACCCATGTTTTAATGGAATATGTTTTATTATTGAATTATTGGTAATAATTTATTATTTAATATATTGTTATTTGTAGACTACATAACAGAACAAAACCAGCACCATCAGACCCGAAGCAAACACTGGCATTAATGCACATAAGAAGCTTCTTCTCTCATAATGAAATAAATTTAAATTTTCTTTTAACTAAACTAAACTGAATGGAAGCCTTTTTTATTTGCTTATCCAGCCTTCAGGCTGTGTGACAGACTAGCAATGTCATTTTAAATTCTAGGCACATGCAGAGAAGCACTGAGAAAATGTAATATGAAAATTGTTAGTTCCACTGATTTTCCATCATATTTTCATTCTTACTAAAAAAATGGCCAACTATTTGACATTCTTATGCAATAAAACATAAGTGCCCTCTGTCGCCCTGCAAAGGCAGTCCCGACCCTTTTGTACACCAATGCATTGGCAGCATTTTAGCTTTATCGACCTACTGCTGTTAAACATAAACCAGGCTGTGACCGAATTTTTGTTCCAACAGCATCAATGAAGAGTACTCAAATGAGTGGGTAAATTTAAGGCATCGTACATAAAGTCTGGCCTTCTTTGCACAGACACTGCAGGATTTATGATTAACTGATGTGATTTGGCTGCAGGTAGGTCAACACTTTTGGCCTCATGTAAACCTCTGTAAGTACTCTAAGTTACAGATATTTAAAAGCTGAATATCACAACATATAATGTGAGTGTCTCTGTCAAGACCTTATTGCAGAACAGTACACTGATATTTCAACGCACAAATCAGAGTTCAGACTTATAGTGCTTGATGCTTGTCAAAATGAGTGTATTACAAGTCTCAAACCTGGGATTCTTACTTTATAATGGTGACAAAAACACATACCCTAGAAAGGGAAAATATAATACAAATGAGTGTAACCCTGCAAGCCTCCTAGGATGCTTCAAGAGTGCTAAGAGTTAAGAAAGTATGGTTAAGTTTTTGTACGGCAACAAAAAATAAAAACATTGATATTTTATTAACCCAACAAATGTTTAAAATGTAAAATCTGAAATATAATGGAGTGGACTGACTATCATGAGCATAAATAGCAAAAAATTAAATACTAGTACATTTACCAAATGTAAAACAGTGCTGTACACTGAGGCCTTGAATAAATGTACGTGTAAATGTACTTACTTACCCTCTGTAATTGTACTTACTGACACCAAACCTTTTATAACAATGATAGATGTTTATATAAATGTTCTTGAACAGCAGAAATTCATGCTAAAGCTGACTACAGTGACAGAAAGAGAGATTGCTGAGTTGAATGGCATGCATATTAAAAAGGTGTGATAATATTAAATATGATGCTTAATGGGGGCAGCATAAATACAATGAACCTCTTGAGAAATGAGGCAAAATCTGAATGAGATCAAACCCTATAAATAAGGAACAAATAAACAAGCATATCCAGAGAAGCTGTTCACTGAAGATGCACCGAATGATAAGAAGAACAGACACGTTAAGCTAGGTGAGAACAATGCCCCTTTAAACTGAATGTTGGTTTAGTACTTGATTACAATGCAGGAGGTCTGCTTCAAAGAAGAAAGTTGTGTGTATTAAGTTATATATTTTGTCCTAGTCGGATTTTTTGCATGTTTTTGTTTTATCTTAGGAGATATTTATCAAGCCTGTCTTTCATTCTAATCCCAGTTAAATTGTTATCATGTATTTTTGGTATATATTTTATTGTCTATGAACCTTCAACTTATTTTTTCTTTAATAGGTTTGCTTCTGGCTGCACAATGCAGAATCTGACTGAATTACCAGGCAACCTTACTTCTCATAACAATCTGTCTTTGATTGTCAAAGTGTGTGTAGTTATGCCCTTCTTCTGCATCTTCCTCTACTACATTGCTGTCATGCTGCACATATTTGTATCTCACAGACAGCTCCTGGACACAGCACGTTATATCCTTTTTGCCTACATGATTATCAATGACACCTTGCAGCTTTTTTCCTCTGTACTGCTCTTCCTCTTTGTTATGGCTCAGATGAGATTTGCTCTTGTTTACTGTATTCCCATGTTGTTTATTGGCTCTGCCACCTTCATAAACACACCGTTAATCCTAGCCACCATGTCACTGGAACGTTATGTTGCCATTTTCTATCCCCTGCAGCGTCCGGCTGCCTGGCGCTCACACCGCATCTGGATCATTATTCTGTCCCTGCAGC
>JAUZTA010058175.1:0-10361 GCA_034780835.1 Ctenochaetus striatus | reverse complement strand
ATATTGATTAGAAAAGTGATCAAATCAGTTCCTTATCTCTCTGAAGTTATTTCATGTCAGAAGACTCATTTGGACTAATTAGGAAATAATGCTGTAATATTTCAGCATTAACTGCCTACAGGTGTGAGCACTTCATTTTGACCTGAAGATGACAATCTGTGAATAAAACATTGCACATCACTTCCACATAAATTAGCAGTAGTTTTGTGTGTGTGTGTGAGTGCATAGCATCATGTCCTCCATCTTTCTTCATCAGGCTACATGGATGAACATGACTTCTTAAATGTTCACCTCTAGCTTTCAGCATTTACATTCAAGATAGCAGGAATAATATAATCATGGTATACTGTGTGTACATGTTATCAAACTTATGGTATTGGAAATGGTATTGGCTAAAAGGCAAAATCTAATTCTTCTTCTAGTTCTTTCTTATTATGTTAGTTCCAATCAGAGACAACCCTCTCTATAAGCTAATTAAGCAGCCGCTCAGGGCCCTGCTGCCACTAGGGGTCCCCAAAATTGACTTTGTCTGACTATTACCTATCTAACCTGACCTGATCATGGCTTTCCTGGCGACCCTGCACATCTTTCTAATGCATTGCTGAGTGTTATCGACAGAGTGACAAGCTGGGATCGTTATGTTTATTTGATCCAAAACTGGCAACAACAAACTGCATAACAAAGGCCTGAGCCTGTAGCCAGGTGGCGCTGCCCCCTCCTCTTCACTACTGACGTGGACTATTTGGACAGTTGATCAAATAATTTTAAAAAATGAAAAATAGTCCTTCATTGGGAACAGACAGAAGAAAAAAGAAGGATGATAACGAAAATAGTTAAATTAAAGTAACATAATTCAATTTGCCAGATGATGAACAGGCATTGAGTGGACAGTAGACTTAACTCTACCTGGAGGGAAAACAAGAGGAGCAGGAGGAGGTTAATTTTGAAGGAGCCTGGAAAGACCTTTTTGGCTACTGTACTTAAATGCAAAAGCGACATCACCTTCCCCTCAACAGCAGCTTTAGCAGCACTGGTAGGATGAGTACAGTGATCTGAGCCTGGTCCTAATCAACAAGTCACACAACAAGCCAACAGAAGGGAACAGGAGAGAGGAGATGCAACTTCAGCCTTGTAGAAAATGACTGTACAACAGGGACAACCTCCCACATACCTGTGGGAAGCACGTGTAAGCCCTACACTCGCAGGTTTCTTACCACTGCTTTGAATGTAAAGACTAGTTTGCAATGAGCAAATTTTTATGTTTGTGTTCTAAGTGTTAATTGATTTTGATGTAATATTGATAATTATAGATAGCAGTTATGAGGATCTCTTATGATTCAACGCTGGGGACAGTGTGTAATGGTTTAGTGGTTTAATGGTTATACAAAGTTATATAGTAAATCACAACGGTATGTTCTTGCCATTTTCACACTCAATAAAATATCTTTATTCAGTAGGTTGCCGGGGGTGGCTTAAACCTTTTCATAAATCAGTCAAAGGAAAAACTACCATGTAAACAGCGCAAAAGATTTCTTTGCCGTCACATTGTTTTTGCACATGTGCTCTGTCCTAATGTAAATGCATCTTGACATTGCTTAATTTCCACTCTTTGCTGCTTAGTTTAGGGCTTACTGTCTGTGAAAGATGCAAAGTAAATGGAGGCACCGCCGAGTAATGTTACTACTGAAACCAAACTTCAAAACTGCCTCCTTGCACTCGCATTATCCCAGTCAGTTCTTCCAGTAGGAGTGTGCGTCAAGCAACTGCTTTATTAAGAAAATCAATATAATAGCAACTACTGTGCTTAAAAGACAATAGATCTTTACCTACATCTACATCTTTACCACTAATCAATCACATGATTCATTCATCGTATTACACTTTAGACAGCTGTTCCAATTCAATTCATCTGCACATTTAAACACCAGACCATATTAGATCACATCTCATGTAAAGAGTTGTTCCAAAATCTTCAATCAGAATAATTCTAATCAAATGACAAAAACTGTCCGTGTAACCACAGCTAATGAGTGTATTTATTTAGCAGCAAAAGAACTGCAGCCCCTTATGTTGAAAGAGGTACAAATGAAATGCATAAGGGTTATGATTGCATGTAGCAATACTTCACTATCCACAGCAAGGCAGGGGACCCAAATTATCCTGTTTAGGGCCCCCAAGATGTACAGGGCTGGCCCTCCTTCTAATTACCTGTCAGCCCAAACATCAGTCATCATGTCATAAACTGTCATTTTCAGGGCCCTGACACACTGAACTGGTTGTCAGCTGTCACTCTGTTTTGGGCTGTCCTTGATCTTCTGTTGCCATCGTTTTTTTGTCATGTGTTGAGCCTGTTGGTGAGTGAAAACACTCTAAATGGCTATTCCACTACAGAATTACTTTCCTGGTAGTCAGCATGTTGGTACTAGATAACAGGGCTAAAAAATTTGTTTGACATATGGAGCTTTTTAGAAACTGAGTGCTTGATTCACTAAGACTGAACTGCGCCCACTTTTAGTGCCAAATATTGCGCATCATTTGCCCCTGCTATTTGCTCCGTCTCAGCATCTAATTCACAACGCACATAGCTCTAATTACATGCCGGCGCTAACACACTCATCTAAGATAGCAGCTGTTAACAATTTGCGCCCTTGCTACATCAGCTTGCTTTGTCCTAGTAGCTAAATAATAGTAATCCATACCTGTGGAAGATTTCTTGTCTGGTAAATCAGACAATGATATTCATGTTCTGAATTTACACTCAGGAGCACGCCTGGCATTACAATGTCTTCTTCTTGCAACAATTACAGCTGTCATGATCATAGGAAAGTGTGGCCGTTCTCCAGGGAGACGCTAAATATTTCACACTATCTGTGTGTTGCAAACAGCACTGATCTTTCAGAATTGGATGCTTTTTGCCAAAAAATTTACATAAATATAGGATGTTTTTGCTCTAAATGCATGCATAAGACCTCATTAAAATGTGTGCAAACTGCAGCAGGGCATAGAGATGCTATTTTTATGGCAGTGCCGTTTGGAACGCACATTACCCTTTGCGAGGGCTTTGTGAATGAGAAGAATGCGCTATCCCTGCTTTGGGTCAGTTTAGTGGCTGCAAGAGCCATGTTGTCCTTGGGTCAGTCAGGCCCTGAGGGTTTTATTTTACTTGCTTACTTACTTTTCTTCGCCATACTATCTAAGATTTCCCCCAAGTGGGGTTTCTCCTCATTTTTGTCCCCTGCCTCTACTTTTAGAATAAAATAAAATAAAATAAAATAAAATAAAATTAAATTAAATTAAATTAAATTAAATTAAATTAAATTAAATTAAAGTAATAAAATAATAAAAATAGAATAAAGTAAAATAGTTTCTTGACAAAGTAACCATTAGCTGGTTGTATTTTTTAATAATTTCTTTCTCAAAAATCCAGTTTTAGTCAGACTTTAATTATTCACTTGTGACAATGTATTGCTTTGGTAAAGGGTTTGATTCAACCATATTCATACTTCATGGTGCTGTTGTTGTAAAATTTCCTATTGGTTGTTTAATTATAGCAAGTGACTAACGAGGGAATATTTTCGATGAAGCAAAGTGTCTGTGGGATGTTTTTTGACTCATTTTGAGCAAAGTTTTCAAGGCTGTGAGCACCAAAAACCAAATTCCTTTGACCTGCACTTTATCAAGCTGGCAGAAAAACTCTTTCTGCACTGCTAGATGCTTTTAAAGAAAATATTGAAAATATGTTTATTATATTTCAGCTGAGCCTACCATTGGTCCTTCTACTCAAATGCCCACACAGACAGACAAATATTTGTCATAGAAGAGTATTAGAAAAACAAAATTGCTCAAGATTGGGGGGAAAAGGCTTTGGTGTAGAGATTTTTCTTTCAAAGGTCCAATCTTAATGTTTTTATTTTCTTGTATGTGTTTGCTAAAAGGACAGTTTTGCTCTGAACTCTCCAAATCAATGAAAACTGCTGAAAGGATACACACATCAACGTGAGTAATTTTTCTTTTGCAGGACAGACTGACATTTTATGCTTTGGTGGGACAATATTATTGTGCAGGGACCAACAGAACAACAAAACATTAAGGTGGGTAGTGATCTCTTCATGGAGGATAGGAAAGTGTGCTGTGTGAGAGATTTAAGAGGAACTTCAGGCAGGAAAACTTCTTTCCTTTGTGCTTTTCTTCAGTCTACATGGAAATTAATTTTAACTCCATGTCTGGGATAATTCATTCTATCTTCTCATTATCATGTTGATACAGGAGCTATTTTTTCTCATGCTTTGTCGAGATTAAAATATTTTTACATGAAAGACAAATATGACTAAAATACACCCTCTGACTTGGATGATGAATACCACAGAGGATCTGCAGGGGTGTTTTCTGCTCGTATGTTAAGGTGAAACTGAAAAGGGATTGGAGCTGTATTCAGGTTCTGTTTCTGACATGTTCCTTCCCTTTTAATCCCCGATGAAATGCTTTATCTTTCGGCATGACTGTAGGAAGGGCTGCTCCTTTCAAATAACCACAGATATGAGGGGGGAAATGAATGAAAAGGTGTAAAAAAAACCATAAAAAAATCAAATTCTTTGAAGTCATGCAAAGTTGTCCTCTGTGAGTAAAGTTTCATATTTCTTTATTTTATTACAGTAAGAAAATATTTTACTTCAATCAATGTATTTTATCACCTGGCTTTGAACAATTGTTATTATGTCCAAAAGAGGTCTGGGGGTGAGAGAAGCTACTGATTCTGCAAAACTGAAGATTTAAGCATTTAAATATTTGCCCTTTTTTGAGACATACTTGACATTTTTCGATTTGTTCGACTATCCACTAAAATCACTAACGCATTTATGCATTTAGGGCCTGATAGTTTTCTGTTACAAACTTTTTCATTAAGATATTTCAAATAGGTCAAAAAAAATAAATGTTAAAGGGTTAAAGCAGTTCAAATGTGTCCACTCAACCTGCTTTTTTATTCTCAGGTTGTTATACGAACATTTGTCACTCCCCTTGGTATCTCACAAAGATGCATAAGATATCCTTAAGTGTGTTTAGTAGTAGTAGTAATAGTAGTATTAGTAGTAGTGGTGTGGGGGTGTGTGTGTGGGGGGGGAGGGGATAATAAGAGAAAGTAAATGAACCTGTCTAAACACCCTTGAGAGATGAGGGTGTTTGTACCTGTCATGTGTCATGGTGCGAGATGTTCATCCTGCAGACAGAGGAATATTGGAAACCAATGGCAGATTGATTGGCAGGATGACCCTGGACATGCTCCAACTGCACGAGCAGCAGCCAAGGTTAAAGTGCTTTTAAAAACCCGAGTAACTCATGCTGTGG
This sequence comes from Ctenochaetus striatus, assembly GCA_034780835.1. NCBI lineage: Eukaryota > Metazoa > Chordata > Actinopteri > Acanthuriformes > Acanthuridae > Ctenochaetus > Ctenochaetus striatus. The sequence continues at coordinate 5,018 of JAUZTA010058175.1, read as the reverse complement.
GCTCCAGACTGTAAACATGGTCACATTCTCCGGTTATTCCGTCAGTGTTGTCACTTTTAAAAAAATGGTGTCAGTATTATTGTTTGTAGGGTGTTGCAGTGAGAAACAGTGTGCCAACAGCCCCCACCAGTATCCCCCTTTGTAGTGTCCTTGAGTTAGATCCTACCAGATTTCTCATAATTTCATATGACGGTTCCTGAGGCCCTAATGCTGCTTTCCTGCTGCATACTGGGTATCAAAGCATTTTTATACCCACTATACCAGTTACCAGTGGAGATCATTTAGGCTTATACTCACAATGCCTGTTTAATGGTATCAGGAAAAAGCATGTAAATGGATCAACAGCTTATTGATATATCAATGATTAGCTGAGCAGCTTCCCAATCTTTATCAATAAATGAGGCTCAGTTACATGATGAGAGAGTAGACTGTAATGTCTATAGTTAATGTTTTATCTAGGTTCACTCAGTTTCCTGCAGTCAATAGCAAGAAATACCGATGGAAAGTTCGGTTTCGGTTCACTGTGTAATGTGACAGAGGTCAGTTGTAGAAGCATATAGAGCATACAGGCAATAGTCACCCAGCTCTGCAATTCTAGTCTCTTATGAAGCGCTCTAGCATCTATGAAACACACAACTTTTCTGATTGGCTCACTCTCACTCTCATTTGGAGCAAACAACAAAGTGACACATGTTAGTCAGCGTCGATAAAAAACAAAACAGATGAAGTGATTGTGACACATTTACTGTTAGTGATGTGTGATACCACTTCACTCCTTTTAGATCTGATACCAAGTGAAACCCAAGCTGATACTGATACTTCTGAGGTATTTTATTTCTCGTCTAAATTTGACAACTACATATGTTATATGCATTTTTTCTTTGCAAAGCAGTTTCCCCTGTAGGGATTGATTTTTTTCTGAATTCTTTATTCAGAGGATGGAAATGAAAAGTGGTCTGTAGGCTTACACATGACTTCTTTTAAAGTCAGCCATAATCAGTGTTCAATCTTCACTTCAAAACAGGCTACGTCACAGAGCCATAGTGTGCACATGACTTGGACAGGCGGAAGGAGATGTAGCTCCTATCAACCTGGTATAATTACACCATCCTGGTGATAGCAAATTACTTATGATAAACAGACAAAAGTTATTTCTTGAACCTGCATTTGGATTACAGTGCAGCTCTTTGTTGATGGACAGCATAAACCCAGAAATTGTTGAAAGCACCTCCCTCATTTTTTGTACTTTCATCTAATGTAATGGTTCACACATGAAAACTTTGACATATTTGTTTGCAACCTTTGATTAAGTATAAGCAGATATTTAATATAAACACACTATATTTTTCATTCTTTTTTTGAGTCTAGATAAAGAAATAAGGGTAACAGCAGCTTTGTGGAACCAGCACAAGTTCAAAAAAACAGCCACAAAATAATTTTCTCTGAAGGTCAGACTGAACTTTTGAATCAGAAACTAACTTCAGCCTGCAACTTGTCCTTTGAGAAGGGAAAACTTGGCATCCATTTAATATTTTAACTCAAAGTGAATAACAATATATTGCAAGTAAAAAAGAAGGCATTTACATGACAGGAACTGCTTCTTAACTACTGAGCGCATAACAGTTTTAAGAAAAAAGACACAAGATTTTTTCATTTCGATTCAAAGTGAAAATCCAAAAGTCAGAACAGTCCGTGTTTTGTGTCACATAGAAGAAGAAGCGAAAGACATGAAATTAACAGAAAATGTTCAAAATGTCAGTGATGTGATTGCGTTGGCAGCAGTTTTGTCCATTCAGCCGTGCTTTCTGGCTATCTGTTAGTGCCAGGTTTAACTTCCATCTCCAAGGCTTTATGCATTTGTCAGTTACATACCTGCCGCTGGCTCTTCGCTCTTCAATCAGTCAGCATTTGGCACTCAGTAGAGCAGAGCACCATGGTCTCCTTCTCTGCAGCTACAGACTGGGGTTACAATCTGCAGATAAAAAAGGGTTGAATAAAAAGAGGGAAAGAGCAGGGGATAGAGAGGTGGACAAGAGAAGTAAGAGTAAAGGGAGAGGATGGAAGGAAAAAGGAAGACTTCCATAGTCATTTTAAAGTGTGTAGTACGTCACAAGGGTAGCTTAGATGTATTTCAAAAGAATGAATATGAATACATTATTCACACTATGAACAGATAATCCACTCTGAATGGATATAAATCCAAATTTTTGCAGTAGTAATTTTTCTACCTCACTAAAATATTACCTGAAAGACAATTTTTCACCATCCACCACCTCCTCCCCAAGTCATCACTGTCATAAAAAACACATGCATGGCATTATTTTCACCAGTATTAAAGAATTCAAGTGATTGTTGTCCATGCAACATGTCCAAATGTCCAAAAATGTAGTTCTTCTCTTTTAATGTAGTCCTCCTCCATCTGAATGCAGCCTCATTTTTAAAAAAATTGCAAAATGGTCCAAGCTCTTCCGGCCCATTTATTATCAACAGCTAGGAGCGTTTAATTTTTATGTGTCACAGAAACTTCACATGAACTTTACTTTTACCTGAGTATCATCTGCTATAACAGGCAACATCAAGGTTTGTAAAGAACAAACCACTGCGGTTATAACTTCGATTTTCTACTTTTCAAAAGAATAATTTGAAGTTTGATGTTCAGTTAGATGAGAAGCTGAGCATTTTTCTGTTCAGAGGTAGCAGCCATCACGCCACAGAAAGCCATAAATAAACATTATGCTGTTTTTCTCTTCATCCACCTCTGAGTTATCATCTACTCACACTACAGCTTATAGATGAAACCATAAACATTGTCATCTGCAGTATTAATGTTTACCACCATCATCTTCTCGTTTACTCATGAATAGCATGCTGCGTGCTGCTTGACACTGCTCTGTTCCTCTGTTCTAGTGTGCATTCGGGTCACTGCAGGACCATGACCAGTTCACACTGGAATCTTTTTTGTTCTCATTTAAAAGAATAATGTACAAAATCACATTAAAAAACAAAAATTCAACTTCAACACGAAAGATTGCAGTGTGAACACTGTAAAAATCTTTGCTTCCTATCTCCCAGTCAGTCAGTCTTTAATAGATATTTTGACCTCACCACTGTCCTAGTGACTTCTTTAGGGTCCAGTTAGACCTAAATCATCACAGACTCTTTACCTGTCCCCCTTTTTTTCTTTTTTTCGTGCATGGTGCAAGCTTCAGAGAGCTATCAAACAAAATTAGAATTTGGAAATCAAGAATAAATGAAGAGGTGAGGCTTGACCTAGTCTAATCAGTACATGATTATGTTAATGAGGTTCATCCATGTCAAAAAAGTTAATTATTATTCAATTTATTATATCTACCTGACAATAATAGTTATAGTTTAAGGAGTAACCGGACATCCATTCAAATTAACAGTTAAACACCTTGCCTTTAAAGTGAGCAGTAGAATGTTATTTAGAAAATCTTTCATGAATGATAGCAACTATTCTAATCAATTAAAGCTAGAGTAGGAAACATTTTCACTGTTTTATTAGGTAAAAATATCATACTACCTCTTCAGCTATAAGAAGGTGAAGTAGTATGAAACAAAGTTCCAATCATTGTGTTCTTCCCTGCTTCTATATGCTGCAGTGTGAATTTGCTGCTGTTCTCTCTGACCAATCAGAGCTCCTGCTTGGGCTCTCTGTGCTGATTGGTTTATCGGTGGTAGTCCGATGCTTGCAAAAATTTTACAGTGAGCTAGGCAGCTGTTAGTGCTATCAGTTGAACTTTTCGTTATTTACTCTCATTGTGGTAATATCAGGTAGTGCTGTTTCTTTTTAATTTCACCCATTTCGCTGGTTTCTACCAGAGTGCCCATCCCAGCTTTAATGTTCATACTGGACCTGGCAACTAGTCAAGTATAGAGTCAGGTTTAAAGCTATTTAACAGGCTGGTAAGTGCTTTGATTTCTTGACAAATTGCTAAGACTGCATCTGTTCACTTTATTTATTGTCTGTACTGATTTTTAGGAGTTAAGAAAAAGGCTCATGAGTCTGCCATGGGGGACGGCCCACCAACCACAGACTTCACCCCAGCAGAGGAACTGACCCGTGACCTGTATCACGGGGGGGGGGGGGGCTGTGATGGAAAGGATCCAGGGGTGACAGCCACTGACCTCGTGCCACCCACAGAAACTGCCCTCTTCATGCAAGCTTCATTTTTCTGATGCAACACATGGAGGAACACAGTCAACCCTTTATACAGCGTAGTGTGTCTGTCTTACTTTGACTTGTCTTGCAGTGTCTGGCAACACACTCACTCTTCTAAAGCTGCCAGACAATAATGTGGTGAGTATTATTCATTTAAAATGTAATCTTTGCATGTCCTGTTATGCCAGGTTAATACAAGCACTAATGGATACAGCAGGGGTAAGGCACTTCGACAGCAGATGATGAGGAGACTGAGTTGCTGGACTCCAAAAAGCATGAGTTATCATGCCAGTCTTGAGAAAGTACTTACTCAGTTCATGATTGATAAGAGGCTGGTGATGTGTGCTCAAAAAGAAAGAAAAGAAGGAAAAGAAAAGATACTTGTAACAGGACTCAAATGCTGCACAGTCTGATAGCCAGTCTAGAAACAAAGTGACACTTATGACAGCAAAATAGAAAGGTCAAACAATGTGATGTCCTATCCCTGTTTCATGTATGTACAGAACATACGTATCAGCACAGTGGAGTGCGACTGTAATTTTAAAAATGATACAATAATGAAACCAGATAACCTATAATTGTGCAATGCCAAATTGAAGTACATATAAATCATCCTTTATTCGTAAAGGAGGCCAAATGCCATCTTCGTTTGGGTTCTCGTTCTCTCATAAGTACGATATGCCTGCTGTGCTGCTGTGTGATGGTCTACAGGAGAAGTGAGCAGGAACAGCTGACAGACTTAACTTTTGACCTCCAGCAACACACCAGAGAATCCTCCTGAGAGTTAGAGACCTCCTCCAGTGAAAATCAAATTTTTAATCGTCACAGCATGTCT
>JAUZTA010057869.1:0-10404 GCA_034780835.1 Ctenochaetus striatus | reverse complement strand
ATTATAGAAAACATTACATAGAGTTTGAAAGATAACTGCAGAGTCATGGAAAGACACAAGAGATTAAGAGATATGATAACGTAACCTTTATTGTAACTGGCCTCAATGCTGCTTTCTACTGTTACATGTTGCACAGCTTGGGCATGACGTTAAAGTCACAAAAAAGAGCAAAAAATCCTGCATACTTTTGGCAGTCAATCCCCTATATTTCTTAGAGTTTACTTCTATTAAAGATGATGTGCAAATTTTTGTGACAGATGACGTGGGATTACCGGAAAACCCATGGGCCAGTGAATTAAATAGAGGTCGAGGTAGTCCAGTTTCAGATCACTGAGACTTTTCTCACAGGCGCCTCTCACCAACGACTTCTCATGGAAAGTGCTCCACAGCTATGAAATGAAAGGACAAAAAAGTTAATGTACTCAAATGCATGCTCAGGCCTCCACTATTGAAAACACAGTTTACATACCGTCAATTAACAGGCAACATCTGTTCCGATGCCTATTTGTGAAAAAGCGTTAGGGTTTGGGTTAGTACTTGTTAGTCAATAATTCAGGTAAATAATAAGAAATACCTGCAACAAAACAACTCACCTTGCTGACGATGAAAAGATCTTCTCTCTTGACTACACCATCCTTGATCATGGCATGAATACCCTCTCCCACTTCCACTTCATTCTCGTATAAAAATGCTCCATCAATGTGCCGGTAACCTGCTGAGATGGCTGCTTTCACTGCCTCAGTGACTTTACCTGGATCAGCCTGAAACAAAGGTCTTATATTGCATCAGTGAACAGTCCGCATTTGACTATATTCAACTGTAGCGTAATCCACACACAAACTGCACAAGAACAGTACAGTGAATTTCTGTTCCCTGGGCTATTCATTCATATTATGTGTTATATAATCTGACAATTTGGCTGAAAGAAGCTTTGTGTCCTATCTTTTTGCTTGAAACTGCTCAAATATCACATGCATATCTTCAGTGGTGAGAGGAAACCCACATACAGACTGCCATTTTAATTAAGTTTTTGAAAAAAATTTGAATTTATAATTTGCATTTACTATTTTATTATTGCCAATATTACTTGCCTATTAGATTGTAAAAAAAATTTGGAGTAAACTCAAATTATGTGATGCAGTAACAGCATCCTTCTCAGATATTTATAGACAAAAATGTTTCTCACGTCCCTATTGTACTCGTTTAAACACGTGAAATGAATTATAACATAAATATGGCAGACAAAACCCCAAAGGTACTTAAGAGATTACGTTATATAACAGCATTTTAATTGTTGGTTACATAATAGCCGGTGCCTACAAAAAACCCTCTTGAACTCGAGGAGTTGTAACTTTTGCATGTTACAGTGTCTCAAAGCGAAGCCTGCTTGTGTCAAATGAGGTCGCGCTGGCCTGAGGTCAGTACAAGGTAACATGAGCTAATGCATTTGTACTAGTCAGTCATACTTTTAGGGATCTGCTGTCGAAGTACATCAGCCCTGGTTGCTACTAGTTATGAGGAAAAATGTCAACCTACACTTAACATTACATTATTAATGTGCCTTAACAAGAGAGTTTATATTAATATATGAGTAACTGTGCGGACAAAAGTTATTAATCTAACAGCTTAAGTAACGTTGACAGTCTCCGTTCATCATTTCTCTTGACGCGTCCAGCTAGCTTTACAAACGAGGCAACTGTTGTCGAACTATTTGAGACAAGATAGAAAAATTCAAATAAACGTACCCTCCATGTCCCCAGCCCCACAATGGGAACTTCTGCACCGGTGTTCAGTTTCACTTTTGTTGCCATCTCTGCAAAGCACAACCGGGTCTGAACGCTCCGAGAGCCGAGTGAGCAGCTTATTGAGCGCTATGGTGGATGGATCAAATGTGTCGCAGATAAAATTAGATAACACATTAGCCGCCAAACAGTGCGTTACCGTCGCCGCCATATTTGGAAGGTCAAAAAAAGTCATATTTGCCCATTTAATATTGGGCCGTCCATTATTTTACAGACCTGGTAATTTCCACCTCCCGATTATTCCAGCTTTCTTTGGTCAGAAAATAGCTTGCTCAGTTTGCATGTCTAGAAAAAAAAATTGCAATAGTTCCTAAAATCTATTGATTGTGCGTCATCGAGGGCAAAATTGAATAAAATCGAAAAAAAGATTAAAAAAACAAATAAAGCAGCAAGATTATGTCGGTCTGGTCTCCATATTTTTTATAGCAGTGCAGAAAATGAGTACAGATATGGGCGTAATCAGAGACCGACATTTACAAACAACTATGTTGGAGATAAGATCAGATACACCCTAACTGTTACCTGACATGGGCTACACGATCAGGTCAAAGTAATAACATACAGTTAATTATTAATAGAACGTGATAATAGTAGAATATAATATTAAGATACTAGAAGAAAGAAGAACAATGCACAGTATAATACAGTGGCAAAGCATGAAAGAAAAAATAAATTGATAGTATGTGTATCTAGTAATATAATTTTGATAATAAGAATACATAAAGTTCGATAGTAATAGTCGCCTAAGTAGTTTATGAAGTAAAAATTCTATTGCAATAATTTCATATAAAAATTTTAATATTGTGCGTTTCATTTCAGATATTGAGAGAGCTCTGTTCGCTTGTGCACATTACATTGTATATGTAAAGTGGAAAAGTGAGAGTTTTTCCTGATTCAAGGAAAATAAATAATTGGAGACAGGTGACTGGCACTGTGAGACACTGTGATAAACAAATACTAAACAGCTTTACTTTTACTTTTTTATTTTGCCTACAGTAGATAAGGCAGTGTCCACAAGTACAAAAAAGTTAAACACACGCTTGACAAGCCCAAGATTTTACGATGCAACACGACAAAAAATATTTTTCACCACAACACATAACTATTAGCCACTTTGATTCATGTCAGCGTGTTGACAAGCTCCTCAGTTTACTTGAGAAAGTATTGACCTTTCCAATATGGCGGAAGCGCAGCCACACCACAGAATCGTATCCGGTATCTACGTCTCCTTGGAAACGGGGGTGACTTGAGGTAAGTGTTTACATGTAGTAGCCAAACCGGATTCTTCAGTATGAGTCAAACAAGAAGGAGTTATTGTACAGTACAATACCCCCTCTCTTATCTGATGATGTTAGTTTACACAACCTTATTTAAACATGACTGAAAACAGCCCGTGCGAAATACTATCATTGATAAACTACATTTCAACTTTAATATGATCCTTAACTAAACCTTTTCAGGTAACAGTGCTATCCATTTTCGGGGGAGATCTAATAAATAGTCTTATAGTCATTTCTCAGTTAAAGGAAAATAAAGGAGTGGCAAAGTATTTTTCCAGGACAAAGCAAGATTTTCAAGGGCATTTTTACTTTTTCTCGTTTTCCTTTTTTTTAAAAAAATTTAAAAAATTTTTTTTATTTGCAGTACTTAAGACATTTTTTGCTGACTCACACATGAGATGGTTTGCCTTCTTTAGCAACCTTAGTTTACAGGAAGTTTACAGGAAGATGATAAAAACTTGTAAAATAAGGCTTAACAGAGTCAGTAGAGGAGAGCGTCACATAAAAGAAAAAAAAAAGAAGTGCATCTTTGTCTGTTGCTCATAATGTCTGTCACTGTTTATCACTGAACACCAACTAGTTGGATAATCAAAGACTAATATTATTGCCATGACAAAAATAGGAAAGTTGAGCAAAAAATATCCAAACACACTACCTGGTACTTTTGAAATCTTCCAGAAGCTCATATATTTATTTCCTCAGTCTCACAATTCAGAGGCACAGACTAGGAAACTTGCATCAGCTTATTTTAATTTCTTCCACAGGACTTTAGTACGACACAAACACAGCTCACACAGGAAGTGAAGGCAACAATTTTATGACAGGGTTAATACACATGATTGGAAAAGGCCATGTATAACTCTGTAAATAATAACACTGCAAAGTAATTTGCATCCTGCGACAAGTCAAAGTAATATATTCAGTATTTTGCATAGATAATGGTGCTTATAGTTTTGGGGGAAAAAAATCTAAATGCTTGTAAAAAGATGGTTGCAAACCTAAAATATAGGAAAACAAAAGATCTAGCTATGTATCATATATGTATATATTTGATACATCTCTGGATAAATAACAGTTCTACTTAAAAAATACCTTGATTGAAATACTGGATTAAACTTTTTGGTTATGAGAATTAACTGTAAATATTTTATTTAAGTACATGTGCTACTACAAACATGTAAGTATACAAACATAACACATCTTGGGGTCAATGCGTTTGTAAATTACTTTTTGTTCTCAGAAATGGCTCATAACTTGAACTCAGTTTCATAATAATAATTTATCAGTGCTGTATCTGGCAAGCAATACGACAGAGACTACAAAATAATGCAGCAGAATTTGCACTAAGATTTATTGAGAAAGCAAGCAACGGCTTTTTTTTTTTTTTTTGAAAAAAGCTCAGAAACTTGAAAAACACCTGAAGTCTTTGGGGTGTGTGTAAAATTAATTACCCATTTTAAGGAGAACAAACAAGTAACATAGGAGGTCAAGTTTCCTTTAAGTGATGTAAAATGAAAATTAAAAATCTGATGCACACGCAAGCATTGTAAACTGTCCTAATGAGTACTAAAACTTGCAGTCTAGAGGGTAAAAAGCATCCCCAGCACCCACTGCAAACCTGTGGAAAATCGGCATTTTTAATTTCAGTATTCGGCGTCGAATGGATAGTCTTTGTGCTTCACAGCCCTAGAGAGAGAAAAAGAAAACACAAGGAAAATTATAAAAGGTTGTCAGGCGCACTACATTTTCTTATCAATGTCAGTTTTTCTTTTAAAAAAGAACAGAAGGTAGCCCAATAATGTACATCTCACCATTGCATGGGATTGAATCTCCAGTTTCTGTTGAATTCTAATATGGTCTTCATTTCCTCATCAGATAGTTTGAAGTCAAACACCTGCAATGATGAAAAAAGCATGAGCCAAACAGGGCAGGTAAGTGAAGGAGACTGAGGCCTAACCCTAGAAAATATCTGAACAGTTTCTCAACTAATAATTACATCAAAGTTCTCCTTAATGCGCTGAGGAGTGACCGTCTTTGGGACCACGATCACATTTCTGTCGACATGGAAGCGGATCAGGACCTGACAGGGAGGGAGAAAAAGGTATTCAATATGATCAGACGTCACGATGCTAAGTATAAGAAATGCTAGGGCCATGCTAAAGGTATTTAAATATATAGTATATTCTTTTATCTCGTCTTTGTTTTCATTTCTACTTTGCTGAAAATGAGAAAAAGAAAAGAGGAACAAGCTGTTTTTGGTGTGCACCTTAACTTTTTTAAACTCTGTTAAGCTTTGTTTCATTTGCTCAAGCCTAAGTGAGAGCTGTACCTGAGCAGGTGTCTTCTTGTACTTCTCAGCAATGGCTTTAATCTTTGGGTCCTCCAGCAGCGAGGGGTCGTCAGGTTTAGCCCTGTAAATGAAAATAATCATTGAGTATGACAGGACCTACATAATTCATTACCCATTATTTAGCTGAAAATCAAAAGTTGACAGAAACCTCAGAAATGAATTCAGAACTCTGAGTTAACCACAACAACACTGCTTCAAGTTGGGCAGCTATGAAAATAGTCTAACCATCGATGCTTTTTGTAGCAAATTAATCATACAGAAACGATGTCCTTATATAATATTTTGATATAACTAAGACTGTCATGCCAACTGACCAGGGTCTGTCAGGGGAGCCCAGCGGTGCGTAAGCTGTCACGGTGATGCCCTTAGAGTGGCAGTAGTCGATCAGCTTCTCCTGGGTCAGATATGGGTGGCACTCAACCTAGTGGGCGATGGGATGCATAGCAGAGGCCTTGTTAGTAAACCAAATCCAGTAAATAACAAGTTGGAAAAACAAAGAGAGTAAAAAAATCTCAATATATGTCCAAGTTAAATATATAAAAGTGATTCGTTCTGAGTTTGGTCTGTGTGGTGGTGATGGGTAAAAGGAAAATGGCACCGTAATTGAATACAGAGACAAAGCAAAACACTGATTGTGACTAATGTCTCTGAAAAACAGCCAGAATATAAGGTCACTTCAGCTAATTGGTTTTCCCTGAGGGAAAACTTCTGTGGTCCATTGCAAATTAAAAGAGATTCAGTCCTTGGACGTGAAAGGAGGAGACAGATGCTGTCATTATGACCTTTTGCCCTTTAAGGAGTGCAAATGAATTTGCTTGCTTGTATGGGGACTTTATTTAGGTAAACAAGTGTCATATAGTACCTGGTTGGTGGCAGGTTTATATTTGAGGCCTGGCTTGTTGAGAAGGGCTTCCATCTGATCTCTGTTGAAGTTGGAGATGCCAATAGCTTTGACCAAACCAGCATCCACCAGCTCTTCCATCCCCTGAGAAGAGTGATCAGAAAATACACATTTACTTCCCTTTTCATTGATTCAGGTTTTGCAACACACAGCTTTTAAAGTTTGCAATAGTCCAAACCTCCCTCAAAATACCAGGATATGACCCTTGTCGTCCAGTAACTATCAGAGTTTTTAAAGTATCTGTTTGACTTTCCAAAAAATATGGTCCATAAACAACTGACATCTGGTATGAACATATAAGAGCTTAAAAATCCAACTTTTCTAGTTTTAAATCACAATAAAGGACAGATGCAGTTATGTTTGATGTAAATTCTGCTAAACTTAAGGTCTCTGTAGATCACACAAATTTTAAACTCCCTAAGGATTTCAACCTTTTATATAGTTATCATTTGCTATGGTACAATGGAAACCTCAACATGGCTTTGTAGTTATTTGTTCTTTTTTGATTAGATCCTCTTTCTATGACTCCTATGGGTCATAATAATTCAGAACCACATTTTAGTACCTAATGTTACCATTTTGAATTTTACGTGTGAAACAGCTGTGTTGGTTTGTCTATTTAACTAACCTCCCATGTCTCCAGGAAGTAGGTGTCATCGCCGATTGCTTGTCCTTCGCTGTCCAGAGGAAAGTTATCACCTCCAGACTGTTATATGACATAGAATTAAGAGAATCTTGAGGTTAGACCCTTTTCGCAGTGGACAAAGAGGCAATTGTGTTCTTTGCATCTAGCAAAACAGTAAGGTGAGAGAGTTTCTCCTGATTACAGGAGAAAAGGAAATAAGGGGACGAGTGACTGACCCTGTGAGACACTGTGATAAACAACAACATATCCCATGTGTCTCTGTTCAAGCAACAATTGAACACAGTCGGCATTGGCTTTGAAAGAGAAACTGCAGAGTCATAGTAAGATAATGAGAAGAGGAAGAGATCAAAAGTTAAGAGACATAAAAGTAACCTTATAATAATTCTAACTGACCTCTACACCTCTACGCCTCCTATTGCTGGATATTTACCAAACAATGTTACTGAGACAACACTGTGCCTACCTTGAAACCCATGGGCCAGTGAACTAAATAGAGGTCTACGTAGTCCAGTTTAAGATCTTTGAGAGTCCTCTCACAGGCGCCTCTCACCATAGACTTCTTATGGTAAGTGTTCCAAATCTATGAGATAAAAGGACAGAGAAGTAAATGAGCTGATGCAGATGCTTAAAAATGCACTATTTAAAACAAGAGTTTACATGCAATAAATAAATAACATCAGGTTCAATTAATTTTTTTGAAAGAAATAATAATAATGTTATGCATATGTACTCAATTCACCCTCAGCTCACCTTGCTGACAATGAAAAGCTCTTCTCTCTTCACCTTGCCTTCCTTGATCATGGCCTCAATGCCCTCTCCCAACTCTTTTTCATTGTCATATAAATGTGCCCCATCAATGTGTCTGTAACCCAAAGAGATGGCTGTTTTCACCGCCTCTGCGACCTGGCCTGGGAAAGACTAACAAAGGTTTGGTCTAGAGTCAGTGTAAAGTCTTTTCACAGTTCACATTTTTCTGTATTCTACTTCAACAAAGCAAATTGCACAGATTGCATCAAACCATACCATTTTCCATGGTCTAAAAGTGAGTTTTATTCCCTGACTTTGTCCTCCAGTTTGGGACTTTTTGGACATGAGCCCTGATGATTAGTTTATTTGTAGTTACACTAACATTTTGACCTTTGTTTAAAATGTCCTGTGCTCTTATCTCATCCTGATTATTTGGCTCAAGGAAGGCAAATAAAGTTACACTTGAATCACCTCGTTGGGATGTTGCCCTCTCTGCATTGGAATTTGATCCAAAAAGAGCAACTGGAAGTCAAGGGCAGAGCGCTTGAGCCAACATCAGTTTTTCTAAATTTATTTAAATTCCCTAATACAAAACCTGCACATTCTTGGTAGAAAGAGATACAGACTGTTTCTTTCTTTTGGTGGACATCAAATTCTGTGTTTACAATTCAGCCTATTATTTCATTGCCAACATCACATGAAAAGACATTGCTTGGAAGAAAATCTCATACAGTGTTATGTGGGAAACTGCATCTTTCTTAGATGATTGATTAAAATGTTGCATATGTAAAAGCACACAAAACTCCCGGTGGCACCATCAATAGAAATATCTTGATTAATTAACTCTTTTAAACAGTGCAATAAGCTGGTTAAATTTACAGACTGACCTCTACATGAAATGAACTGTACTACAGTAAATGAAAAACACCTTAAGCACTTTATAAGACTACTAAATAGCACTCAGAGTATTAGCTAATTAAACTAATTATTGTTATCAGTGGGTAATTGTAACTTTTGCTGGTTACAGTAACTTACAGAAAGGCCTGCTTGAAACGAACAGGGTAACTTCAGCTAAAATTCAGTATGCAGTACTTGAACTTACAGATTTGCATTTTCCACAGTTGGCATCAGTTATGATTGAAAAAGTCAACTTCAAAGCTTCTGGTACGATAAAATGCCATTACCACCGAATTATATTATTAATATTGCAAATAAATATGCAAATAAAAGTTAGATTTAATGACTAGTTAAGTTAATGTTAACAGCCTTCAGTCATCCTTGCTCTTTACACGTCCGGCTAGCTTACCTAACAAGTTAACTATTAACTAACTGTTTAGGACAAAATAGGAAATAAAAATAAACGCACCTGCCATGTCCCCAGTCCCACAATGGGTATTTGTGCCCCAGTATTCAGTTTCACTGTTGTTGCCATCTCTCTTGCCTGATATCAGACAGAAGTGCCACGTCTTTCACTCTGTTTCTATCTTATGCAGAAACCGTCAGGGAGGCGGGCGGATTAGGCAAATGTGGAAAGATTGAGTCATAATATACAAGAGTCCAAAGTGTCACAATCTGTTTATATTGTCCAATCAACCCTCGACATTATTACAAATGAATTTACATTATTAAAACGATGAAAAGACAAAGCAGTAAATGTTCACGTTTTAAAACTGGCATCATTTAATGTTCTTCTACGTAGATGTATATTTACTTTAAGCACATTACATTTGAGGAACTGGTATCCGGATCCTTTCCTCAAGTACAACTGCTGATACGACCTTGATACAACCTATGAGACCATCACATGTTTGTAGTGTGGCTGTCGTGTGAGTAACACACATAGTGTAAAAAAGTATGTTACATGAGCAGCTCCATGAGTGGCTGCTAGTTGGTTGATCCTATTGCACTGTGATAGACATCCTTAAGTTACACTCAACGTAATGATAAAAAAGGGTCTGGGAACATGGAGGTGAATGTATAGATTGTAGATGGATGCATGGACTTTATCTTTTTGCTATTTTTATTAGAGGATCTGGTACATTTCAGGGTTTCCATGGTAATCTGTTTTGTCTGTATATTTTATGTTAGTACTGCACTACGTTGCTGCCTTAATGCACAGTACCTGCAAATAAGGTTCATAGCAGAGATATCTCTCATTCAGGCAAGGCAATTACAATGCAATAAACAATCTGATTCTATAGACTGACCTCCACATTATCTCTTCTAGGAGGGTTAGACATTTTACTGCCCATTGACTTCTGCCGATCCTGCAAATGACACGTGCACATTAAATACACACCTCACTTATTATATTTTCTAAATGAACAATAGTCATTCAATAATATGAGGCCAGATCAACCGACATAAGGAAGCTTCATTAAAGAGACATTGACATGTGACACATTTTAATTAGTATATTGATGCTTTTCTGTAACTGCAACTTGTCAGACTGGACACTGATTTTTGTCTATTGCTGGTAAAACCAATATGCCCTTTTGTCTCCTAAAACCTAACAAAACCAAACAAATAAGGACGCATTATTCAGCAGAACTGAGCCTGACCCTTTAGAAATTCGGATCCACCTGTTTATTTTAGCATAGACTTGTGTTAAACATATCTTATCCTAACTTGTCCAAAAATAGATACAGAAATTGCACTGTTAGGGACATTAATTAGCA
>JAUZTA010057858.1:0-10405 GCA_034780835.1 Ctenochaetus striatus | reverse complement strand
TATCTGCCAGGTTAAAATACAAGTCCTATTATCAACATCCATACCACTATAGCAAAAAATTTGACAAAATTAACATGAACTATTTTATTTATTTGAAACTGCACTTATTTTAAAAATGGGGATTATGAACATGAACTAGTTCATTTTAGTCTGTGTAAACTTAACTTTTAGCTAACGAATTGCAAATTTGCAAAACACTGAAGTACTTTTGGTCTATGTGGGCTTGATAATGAAGATTTTTAGGGCAAGATGAAGAATAGAACGCTCTCACAATGATGAATCATCATGGCATTGCTGTCATATTAGCATAAATGAGAGAGGTTGATAAGGTAAGAGGCTCATTTGGCCACTTCTCCAATCTTATTGGCATCATGTGATTGAAAACCTGGATTTGTAAAGCTCCCACTGAATCTGTTGCTGTCTAAGCCTAACAAAAGCAGTTCAACTAAGCAGTCACACAAAGGTGGTTATTAGCTTTATGAATCAATCCAATTCTATCCAATATCTAAATCCCAGTTTAGACATAAGCCCATTAATGTTAAATGCAATTTTTTGAGTTTATAACCTATTGCATATTATGTGGACGAGTCATTCTTCCTCAACAAGAATCTTTGTCTTTTGTCGAAAGATAGTTAGGTAAAGCCAGAGACGTTTGCTCGTGTCTTAGTGCTTTTGCTCTCCTAAGAAGAAGCTTTAATGATCTCTACACTGAGTTGCACAGTGTCTTGTGATGTTTTAGGAAATATAGGACCCATAGACAGACATCAACACAGGGAGCAAAGGTGAAATGAATATATTGTCGAATTCAGGGAGAGGGATTGGGGAAAGAGATTGAGGTTTCAGTGAACTGGACAGAGCAGGCAGCCACAAACTCCTTACTATCTTGGGACTTACATGGCCATCAGAAATGCTGTTGCAGGAAATGAAGAGTGTGATGAAAAGTAGAGTGACAGGTGTGTTTGGATGAGTGCCCCCACTAGAGTACATGTGATCAAGTAGAATCAAGGACAAAGAGACAGTCTAAAAAGCCATCTCCTGGATCTGGTTGAGTCCTCTGTGCCTCATTTACTCCCTTTTCAATCTCCCACGAGGCTGTACCAACAAAACAGGAAGGGGAAGTATGGGCTCAGGCTTCACACATCAGAATCTGGAGAGAATTGCTGAGGCAGGGCCTGGGGTTTAACATTTCAGAACACTGACTGGTGTGAGAGGGTGAAATATAAAGAAGACTTAAGAACAGGGACCAACAAGTCTTCTTGGAGCCATTTTTCTGTTCGACGAATAAAAAACAGCTCCAATCAGTGGAATAGTAAAAAGCTGCTGAACGAACAGAGATGAACATTGTAGAAGGAAATGGCCACAAATGCCTTTATCACCGGCATAATGCTCAGGAGGAGGAACATAAGGCTCTCCGGAGGGGCAAAAGGGAGGAGAGTGAACAGGTGGGAGCACTGGGTTATTTCACACTGAAGTTGCAGGCAATGCTGCTAGAGGTACCATTTACGTTGATTATTAAGAGAACTAAGTGTTATGTGGTTAACACTGATATTGAGATCCTGAAGGGTGCCCGTGACATCCCTTACATTATCCACCAATGGCCCTTGAGTGCTTGTTGCAGGGAGTCTAGATCTGCTGGCTTCATTCTATTGCCAAATTGTTGTGTAACATTTTGTAAATTTAGGACCAGAAAGCAGACACCAACACAGAAAGCAAAGGTAAAATGAATTCCTTGTCAAATTCATGGAGAGGGATTGGGAAAGGAGATTGAGGTTCCTACAAACACAGGGAAGATTTGGCTGAAGAGGCACAAGGCACAAGTCTGGAAAACTCTGGTGTGGGAATGGTTGGGGATGGTTGAGGGGGCAGTTGTTAAGTCACAAGTGGTGACACAATGGTGGAGAGTGCAGGCTTTACAGCACGAGACAGGGTGGCATAGTGGCTGTGTAGCTAGAGCTTGAAGGTGGAACTTGAGGACTACAGCAAATATGGATGAAAATATGGGTAAATGAAAAGGCGATAAACAAAAGTACACTAGAAATTTCACTAGAAACTTTCACTAGCAGTTTTAGTAAACCAACTTCACCAAACTAGTTGGCAATGAATAATTAGATGACCAGGGAATATAAACTGTGCTTGATGATGTTTATTAGACACAGGTGCATCAGGATCAGATCTCCAGCTACCAAGGAAGCCACGCTAAGCCTTCGCCCACGCACACACAAAAAAATGCATTATTTGTTTTCTCTTAGGTTCTTGAAAAAGACAGAACCTTTGGTGTAGCTTGCTGTCCTAATGTCATTGTTGCTGTTCTTTTCACTCCACATTGTATATTCTTTAAAAAAAAAAAGTAATAGTGTGACTTGATGTATTTTTTTCCCCTTAGTAGAAGACTGTGTGTGCCTGTTGGACTGCATTGCCCTGGACCTTCAGGAGATAGATATCTTCGCTGCAGAGCGTCTACCCCTTCAGCCCTGGGAGAGTGGTGATAAACCTCCAGAATCCACAGACCTCATCTTTGCATCATACTCTATCCGTCGCACTGGAGACAACCTGTTAAAGGACTGCTGCCGCCTAAAGCTCAAAGTGGAACGCAACCTGGACAAGTATGACCTGCTTTTTATTTTGTTGGTAGCTGAAGTTATTGACCTAAAACAATAAAATCAATAGCTTTGTCTACCTGTCCATGATTTTTTTTCATGAATGTCATAGAGGTGTAATGTAATGTTTAAATTGAATACATAATAGAACAATTATACTTACTTTTTTGTACACAGTCAGCATATATTGTCTAACGAGTCAAAGCCGTCCCTCAAACAGCAGTCTCATCCAACAAGTCACCAGGCCACGTTTTTACTTGCTCAGATAACCAATCAAATTGAGTATGAGTGTGCCTCAGTGACTCCATTAGTCTGTTTGTTATTAACACCTACCATCTGCTACACTCCTAAAACTTTGTAAGTTATCCCTGATTAATTCTTGTAGGAAAATTAATTCTCTGCTTATTATACAGTCACCAGGGGACCAACTCCAGTTCCAGGTCAATGCCTTGTCAGGGACATTAAAGGGAGAATAAACTTAGCATTTTTTTTTGATGGTAGAGGCAGCTAGTGTAACCAAAGGACACCCAGAGTGACAGTAGAAGAACATGACATACAGCATGCTTATCTATAATATTTAATTTAATTTTTACAAAACTAATTACTGAATATACATTCCAATAAAAGCCTTTTTTAGAAGAAATGCTACAGGGTTTAACTTTGAAACTTATGCAGGAAATGTTGACTTTTTATTTAGGGCATAATGTGGAAACATGTATTTAATTGGGGTTGTAGAAAATAATCAGAAAAGCTTTGAACTAAATATCCTCATCAAAAATACTACCAAGACAGTTTCATAAAAATAAGGTTTCTCTGTTGTATAAGCCTGCTTTAAAGGATTTGAAGTCTCTAATTTGTGAGCATGGCAACCCTAATAGAAGGCATTCTGGATCCAAATCCAACTCCTTCTTGAAAACCAGATACAACTTTGAAACCAGTTTCAGCATAAAGCTACCAACCTCCTAATTACATTTCATACAGATAGCAGACTTCTTTGGATCCATCTTATCATCCCTCATAGAGTATTTGCTCAAATTAGTATAATAACTGGATTGAATAACCAACTTGATATTGAATGCAACTTTTAAGTTGCATGGGAAGAGTCAGGTTAGAGAAGAAATTTTCTGTCACTTTCCTGTCAGTCCTATTTCAAGGAAGCCTGTGTTTTAGTGCGCTTTGTTCTGTCTTGTTTTTTTTGTGAATTTAGTGGTTTGTCAAGATTTCAGGAGCTCTTACACCAGAGATCAGCTCCTGAAAATCATAGCCACAACCCTAGCAAACTTACTCTCCACATTCATTGCCTCATCTTTGGATTTGTTGGACATTTTGATTAAAGGTGTGCTCACCTTTGCTCATTCAGTGCACGGACGACACAGGAGAAGAAGAAAGAGGGCAGGTGCTCTTGTATGTCTTTGACAGCATGGACATCACACATCGCTACTTCTAATAGTTTCTCTCTAATGTGTGTTTACTGTGCAACAAACTGGACAAACTCAAGCTACAGTTGGGAAAAGGCAGAGACCTCTCTTCATCTTCCACCCTCTACTTTACATAGTCATGGCTGTGCAGGTCAATATTAGTCTCCACATTGAATCATTTTTTTTAAACTGTAAACCCCTCTATTCCCCCTGCGAGTTCATTCTGGCCGGTGTGTATATTCCACCAGCCAGCAATGTGCAGGTTTCACTACGCACACTGGCTGACCAGATACTGCATGTGGAGTGGACATACCCAGACACCTTGCACAGTGACTTCAGAGGAAAATATTTTGGATCACTGTTACACTACAGGACATCAAAGCTGGGGACCAGTGAAGCTGGAAATGAATCTTCAGGCATATTTGGACTGCACTGACTGTGATGATTTCAGGACTGCAACCGGCAGTTTAGCAGAGGCTGTGATGTCATGCATCAGCCTCTGTAACAATGACAAAACTCACAGCCAAACTCAGACAGCTCAGGTCAGAGAAGGAAACATTACAGTGTGGGAATTAAGACAGATTTTCAGTGTCAAAATGCAGGTTTGTCAAGGCAAGAGAGGCCAACAACAGTACTCTTAAAACTGAGAAACTTCAGTTTTTCAACACCTGTTCTCAGCCAGTGATTACCTCCCCCATGAACCACTGACGCTTCTACAATGACTTGAATGAGTTTAACTGTGGCTTTTATTATTTTGTTTTTCCTTCTACCTGGAGCTTAATGCTTTGAAGACAGTGGAGATGGTTCTGAATTACAAAAAGAACTCCCACCACTCTGTGTGACTCCCAGTCAACACTGTAGTGTTCTTCCACTTCCTTGGCACGCTCATCTCTCATGACCTCAAGTGGGAGTTGCACATCAGAAAAGTTGGAATTGTTTTGCAAATTTTTCTTGGACGGGGAACATATCAGCTGTACCTAATTTATTTTCTGTCCCTGAGTAACATGCTTACAAATGCAACACCAATAAATAAAGCACCTTAATGTTAACACTAGGCCCCTTTTCAGAGAGCTACCTTGTCTGACCTGTAACATAAATAGAGCAACTTAGTCATCCCTTCAGAGTCTTGTCTTCTACCATCAGTCCGTTATAAATTAGATATTCACTGGCATCATTTACCTCTGGTGTGATCTGCTAGCAGTGGTCTCTCGGGTTAATTGTGTTTTTTAAAAATCACTGAATTCAGCATTCTATGAGTTGGCATAGAATTGCTTATGGACTGCAGTTGTTCAGAAAGAAAATGATCATCTTAATTGATTCTCATTTTTATTGTTCTTCACAGAGAGCTGAGCCATGCAGTGCCTGACATGTCCATCCATGGCAGCCTGTCATCAGTACATTGCTCTCTGGACCTGGAGCACTACCAGCTTATCAGAGGGCTGCTGGAAAACAACCTAGGAGAACCTGTTGAGGATTTCCTGCGACCTTACAACTTGCAGGACCCTAGCACCTATGTAAGAAAACAGACAACCACAAGTACACTGACCAATCAACAAAGTAGTTAAATGCCATCTGTGCCAGTGAGTCTATAAACATAAAAATATGTTTGTAGGGAATACCATGAGAGCAGTCAAAAATGACGGACTGTTTCTGTTGCACATATTTCGAACACTGCATAGTAATATACATGAAGCAGTGAAAGCTGCAACTAAAGTAATATTAAGTAAGTATTCCAAGTTGCTTAGCTTCGTCATAATTAGAGTTAAACGCAAATGTGTGACTACTGGTACATGTGCTTTTGCAATGTCCTGACTCCTGAGCAGAAGCAGCACTGGTCAAAATGAAGTTTAGTTTCTGGGTTATAGCCATAGATCCAGGTTTCAGGAATACTTACTCATATATTGCTGCTATATGCACATTTCTGTACTCCATTCCCACGCAATATGAACAGTCTCATAAAGTTTTGATGGCACCTCATATTTTTGTGTCATGAAATCTATTTCTCTTGCCCATTTTTTAATTGTTTGCTGTGATTTTGAGACTTGAATACTTTGCAGGAGAACTAAGTAAATTCAGTTATTTTATGGATAGCCCAGTCTTGTAGAAAACAAATGGGCCTAAACCCGTAGGACTTTCTTTGGCCCTTCAATATAGATTAGTTCACTGTCAGCTATTTCCATTGTTGCACTGAAGGTAGAATTTTCCTATAAACCAAAATTTAGACCAATACAAAATTAATCCAGCTCAGTTGTCACTTAAATGCCCCTCATACATGTGTGGTAGTAACTTTGTCTGCAAAGCCTCTCTGCCTATATTTTGATGTTATGTTTTAGTCGAGATGTTTCTGGGTAAAGAGTGGGTGAATTTTCCCCAGCCAATGACAGTGGGCAGGAGAGACTGGGAGTGGGTAAAACATAGCAACTAGATGGCTCTCAGACTGAAAAACGTTCATTTTACATGTTTGAGCATTCAGTCACAGGCCTTTAAGTTTGTAAGTTATTTTAAGTAGGTATATAGTTGACAATGGCTAACTTATTTGTGCAGGGCTCTTAAGCCGCTGCTGTGGTTACCGCATTGATGAAATTTTTCACACCAACTAAAACCCTTGTGACACCACCGGCAATCCCTGGCAGTCCCCTTGCTTTCTACATGACAAAACACTCACTACCTGTAGAGTGCAGTGTTAATGTACTGCTTATGCAAGCTTTACATTCCCCACACCTGCAACTTCACATTAAAAGTATTTAAGTGGCAATATGTGCAATGACTTATTTTGAACAAAACAATGCTCCTTTTCAGCATTTATTGACAGTGGTTCAATTTTAAATACATCTGGGAGCAGTTTTATTCCATCTGTGTAGGTAATGGAACAAGAAGGAGCTGTTAGATGCATTTGGAAGTTGGGCTAACAAGCTCCTTTCATTCAAATTTTAAAGTTCTCTATTAACATCAGAAATACTGCAAGGTAGATGCTTTTGTGCTATACTCTGACAACTAATCCCCTGCCATTGCCCTGCTGGTCAAATCTCCCTTCTTGACATAGCATAAATGAATTGTCACTGCATGTGGCAACTCTGCTGCAACTAAGCCATTGCTGCACGGATCCCACTGGAGGCCTGCAGCAGGGTGTAATTGTATCGTCTATCTGACAGCATTGATTTCTAAAAGGCAAAATGACAGTGGGGCTGGTGGGCATGTTAGTAATCAATGTAGCCCAATCACCATGTGACACCAACGGACCGATGACTACCATGGCAAGTCTATTCACTGCCATATATGAATGTGATGCTGCAGGTGGTAGGTGGTGTGTTCTGACAATCACTGTCAGGGGCAGGGGGCCATACACTTCTGGAGTCTGGGAGAAGTAGCCCAATTTGAATGTTGTGTTTAAAAACCACAACGAACAATGCTACTGGCTATACCTTTTAAAACAAGCTGCCAAATAGGGCACTAATAGGGCTTCTGGTTTAGATTACATTAAACACAATATCTGCTAAGTTTAAGTACTAGTACTTTACTACGTGTCATACTTAACTGTACTTAGAGTGATTGTTTTGCCTATTTAATTAAGTTAATATCCTTTTCTCATGTTATAATTCCTCTTTAGAAGTGCTGGTTTATGAACTGGTAATGTGTCTCCTTTTAGACGGTGTTAAGTGGAGATGTCTACGTCAACTTGTCATTCCTTGTTGACATGATGGATGTCAGTCTGGAACTCTTGGACAACCCCAAACCCACAAAACACAATCGCTCATTAGCAAGGTGGGCCTTCTCTGTTCATTCACAGCCTCATAAAAACACTTTAGGTTTATGCGTCACACAACTAATTGTTAAATAAACAGAGTTTGCTTAAAATTTTCTCACAGTAGCAATGCAAATAAAATCAATAATCACAATGAAATAATTCAAAATGACATTAAATTCCATCACAACTAAAAATTGATGGATTAATAATGCCATTACCACAGCACATGGAAAGAAACTGTATATCTGAGCCAGATGAGCTCTTGTTTTGAGTGGTGAATTGCTTTAACTCTAAACAAAATAAATAAGAAACATATGAAAAAAATTGGCCACACACTTCTCTCTTGCAGAAAAGAGAACTTTAATGTGATATGAATTCACCATTGTGTTTTGATCCCTGCCTTAATCAGGGTGCAGACTCAGACTGCCAGCAGCAAATGAAAGGCTGACAGACCTCTAAATGCATCATTCAACATCTGTCCAATCAGCAGCCACAGAGTATATTAATAGAAGTAGTCCACAATAAACTACGCTTCGACTACATTCACATTAAGTGATCACAGTCAGTGTAATTGTAATTATCACAACAGTTTTGGAAGTTCAAAAAGTAAGAGGTCAGAATAACCAGCTTACTGAATATTGAAAATCAGTGAGTGCACACCACATGTTTCACTTCTATTTTCAATATGTACAAAGTACAGTATACTTCAAGAAAAAGCTCTCCTCAAAACCATCATTACCATCATCATGGCTGCCTGTAATATAATGTATAGTTTATCACCACAGCATTGTGATAAAGGATTGTTTTTATCTGTGGATAAAGTTTAAGGGGAAGAACAAAATGTTAGGACTGATGCTATATCATAGGTTTCAATAAACATCTGAGATCCAACTTAACATTTAAGACTGATGATGCAAGTACACGAGATATGAAATCCACCATGTGTCTTTCTGGAAAAGCATTTGGTCCATCCCTCCCTTCTTGACAGAGTTACTTTTCCATGCTTATGTACTATAAAACCGCAATAGAATTGTTACCCTCCACAGAGCGTACTGCTGTCGGTTAGTTGAGGTTTTGCCCCTTATTTTCATTATTTCGTCTGATGTAGAGGTGATTGTTCAACTGAAATTTAGCTATGCATTGTACACCGAATCCACAGAATAGTTCCTGTCAGGTTGTGAAGCTAGTATTGTTTGAGAAGGGGATGCCGGTGGCACATAGACCAAACCAATTGTACACATAGGTTCCATCCCTTTTAAAATTACTTCAGAAGGTATGGTAACTATACATACATATATATACATATATACACACAGTATATACACTACCAGTCAAAAGTTTGGACACAACTTCTAATTTTTCTTTATTTTTACTATTTTCTACATTGTAGATACATATTGAAGACATCAAATATATGAAGCAAGATATATTGAATTATGTAGCAAATAAAAAAGTGTTAAATAACTCTAAATATGTTTTATATTTTAGATTCCTCAAAGTAGCCACCCTTTGCTTTGTTGACAGGGCGGCAAACCCTTGGCCTTCTCTCAATGAGCTTCATGAGGTAGTCACCTGAAATGGTTTTCACTTCACAGGTGTACCTTGTCAGGGTTCATTTGTGGAATTTTTGCCTTCTCAATGGGGTTGGGATCATCAGTTGTGTTGCGCAGAAGTCAGGTTGGTACACAGCTGACAGCCCTGTTTGACAACTGTTAGAATTCATGTTATGGCAAGAACCAATCAGCTAAGTTAATAGAAGCGACAGTCCATCATTACTTTAAGAACTGAAGGTCAGTCAGTCTGGAAAATTGCAAAAACTTTGAATGTGTCCCCAAGTGCAGTCGCAAAAACCATCAAGCGCTACAACGAAATTGGCTTAAATGAGGACCGCCCCAGGAAAGGAAGACCAAGAGTCACCTCTGCTGCTGAGGATAAGTTCATGCTAGTGACCATTCTCAGAAATCGCAAGTTAACAGCACCTCAGATTAGAGACCATATAAATGCCACACAGAGTTCTTGTGGCAGACACATCTCTACATCAACTGTTCAGAGAAGACTGTGCAAATTGGGCCTTCATGGTCAAAAAGCTGCTAGGAAACCACTACTAAGGAAAAGCAACTAGCAGAAGAGATTTGTTTGGGCCAAGTAACACAAGGAATAGACATTAGACCAGTAGAAATCTGTGCTTTGGTTTTATGAGTCCTAATTTGAGATCTTTGGTTCCACCCGCTATTTCTTTGTTTGACACAGAAAAGGTGAACGGATGGTTTCTACATGCATGTTTCCCATCTTGAAGTATGGAGGAGGAATTGTAATGATGTAGGGGTGCTTTGCTGGTGCCACTGTTGGGGATTTGTTCAAAATTGAAGGCAAACTGAACCAGCATGGCAGGATGGCTACCACAGCATCCTGCAGTGACATGCCATCCCATCCGGTTTGCGTTTAGTTGGACCATCATTTATTTTTCAGCAGAACAATGACCCCAAACACACCTCCAGGTTGTGTAAGGGCTATTTGACCAAGAAAGAGAGTGATGGAGTGCTGCGCCAGATGATCTGGCCTCCACATTCACCTGACCTAAACCCAATCGAGATGGTTTGGGATGAGATGGACCACAGAGTGAAGGCAAAAGGGCCAACAAGTGC
>JAUZTA010057780.1:0-10415 GCA_034780835.1 Ctenochaetus striatus | reverse complement strand
CTGAGCTGAATGCAACTCAATTGGGCCTCCTCTCTCACAAACAGAATGATTGAATGTATCTCGCTTACTGAAGTTTACCCATGACCAGGATTAACTGAACATAAAATATAAATCATGTTCAATTAGATCCCAAACGAGCACCTTATGTTGAAACCTAGTCCTAGGAATGCGTTGATGTGCGGAACCCACTTATCTTTCCCTGTGGTGTATGAAAAGGAAAATAACAGAGGGATGAAACACATAACTGGTATCCCTGTAGGGTGGTTAGCTCATTTGCCGGTTGGTTGGCTGGGCGGGAGGTTGAGACTTCATGAGGCAAGGGGTGGTCTATGTGTGGCATCTAGACATTGTCTTCTGCTTCAGTTTTCTGTTTTTTTGGTTGGATCTTCATAACTTAACAAAAAAATGGTCTTCCTCAAAGTTCATTTCATAGATACTGTAGTAAGCTGCGACGGCCTCTGGTTCATCTCCTGAAAAAACTGGGGTCTTCAGTTGGTGACTCGTTTTTTCAAATCTCTCCCAGCTATGCCCACTGTGCAGCTGTGCCACGACAAATTGAAGACTCTGTAAAGGCAATTCTGTGATTTCCTTAGTACAATGTTATTTCTGATTTCTTTTCTTGTATATAAAATGCCATTCATACAACACGGGCGCGAAATTGAAATAAAATGCTCATGCAAATTAAAAATGCGCATGCGTTTTACAAAAAGGGCACACGAAATAGAAAGTGTATGTGCATTAAAAAAACAAAGAGAAAAAAACATATTCATGTCATCTTCCAAACTCTGTAGCCGAGTGGTTCTTGATGCGTGAGTGAATGACCGACTGCCATGAGAGAAGTTCTTTGTTAGTATGGCTATGTGATTGTAATTGTGAGGCAACTTGGCTGTTCTCAATTCTTAACAATTTTGCATCAAAACGGAAAATTCCACATCAGGCAAACTTAATGCTGCATGTGAATATTCTACATTTGTTGGATATTTATGCAAAGACGAATACATAGAGTATATGTTGCTAAATACAGCCCTATGTTGAATTGCTAAAAGGAGCTTAATATTAAGCCAGGTTTGTGTTTTATTTGCTCCCATTTGAATAATATGACTGCATAATGTGCATCATGTGTGATACTATTACATTATATATTATTATTATTTACATTTTGTTATTTAACTGTTTTATACCATTGTACTTATTGAGATTCTTTCTTTGACAGAAACCACATACACACCTTTAAATAAGCCAACTATACCGTACTTCCTGCTCATCATCCATTCCCATCATCCCAGCTTGAATTGGTCTTCTGGCTGACACTCCAGGGTAAAATGATCATTGCAACTGATGTCTTACAACCCCATACCATTATCTCACGTTCAACTATGTTGATGGATGCTCTGGTGACATTTTTTAATTCACATAACCCCTCTGGAGCTTCACAGAGGTAAGGAAGTCTTGTGAGACAGAAGATAAGTGCTGCAGGACTTTTTTCTCCAAGTGAGGGAATAGAATATTTGCACTTTGCATAATCTGGTTGAAATTCATACACACATTTTAGAGCTCTTCAAGATCTAAACATCACTAAAGTGTATGTCATGCCAGTGAGACAATTAAAATAAACACAATGGTCAGTTATCATTTGACATTTAAGGTAGCTTTATTGATTCACAATGTCAAATCATGCACCTAGTAACATCAAAGAAAACACTCCACCGTAAAACTTCTGATGGTTTTCAAATAGGTTCTATAAACTTTATGATAGCAGCACAGTACATTTTCTCCAGTCTATTTAGCTACTGTAATAAAGATAAAAAGGCAGCAGAGCTTTCTTTCCTTTTTTTGGAAATACTACAAAAACGCAGTAGTTACCCACAAAATGCATCATAGGTGTACTATGGAGCTCTACAACCCTGAATATTTTACATTTGCCTCAATCATTTTGGTCAACTTGGTTTTGCAGTCTGTTATGTTCTGATTTGCCAACTCTTCTTTTTATTTCCTGCAGACAGGGCATTCCTCTTCTTTGTTTTTTGCAGTCGAGTAAGTGCTGTTTAGCATATAGCTGCCTCCTGCAGGTAAGAAACACCAAGGCTTCTGGTCTTCGCAAGTGGAAATTATGTATATGCTCTTTGGCGTATGGAGCGGGGAGTGAGATCTGATCACAAGTTATCACAGATGCATGTTGAGTCACATGTTAATGCCAGGTGGGAACACATGCGCCTGTGATTAGATTACTCAGGAAAGATGCTTAAACAAGTTGGGAACAGGGCCAGTGAGAGAAAGGACTATGTCCTTTGCCCTGCGGTGCTGAGAAAGAGAGCTGCTCTTTCGACTAACCTGGGGGTAATGAAAGAGAAAGATGTGGGTGCAGAGCTGGGTGTCAATGACCTGTTGATATCATGGGTCCTCAGACAGAGTTCACACATATGTGTGAAACCAGGGATTCTAGGAAGTTCAGTTCACTGTCATTCATTGAAGCTCCTGAGGGTCTTATCCAGGACTCAGACCAGAGGGACCTTCTTTGTTTCACTCACAGTATGAGGTCCCAAAAAACGTTTGAATCAAAATGTTTGCTCTCTGCAACAAATGCAGTGGGACATATGGATGTTTTTGGGCAGATACCACTGCACTTTGTTGTTCGAGTGAACACAAGATGTTATTGGCATTGCAACTGTACTATCATTTAAGTAATAATTGATATATTTTTACTCTTAATGGTGCTGTAGTATGACCAAGGCGATGTGCCATGGTGCAGGGGTCTTTAAATAATCAAAAAAGAGATGCAGTTTTTAGTTTGCAATTTTTTATTAAATTCAGGAGCCATTATAGAGTCTGGGAGAAGAGCACTGTGGGCAAAGGTTTGTTCTAAAATAAGCTCCAGACACCAACAAGCCAATCCAGACACACAAAAGAAAGACCAAAAGAATATCTGTTAAATGATGACAGGCTGGGGATACTTAATGTGAATCAAAACAGCCCCTTTAAAAAGCCTATTTATGTTTAAATATTAATCAACTTATTAGACTGCAGGAAATCCTCAGAGATGATTAGTTTTGTTTTTTTTAAGTACAAGCCCACCTCACCAACATGTTGTTGCTTAAAACACACATTCAGTTAACAGGTTTTTACAATCACTTCAGCAGTCGTTTCAGAACCCTGACGTCGTTGAAAAGTCAAAAGCAAGGCAACTGGACTGGACCCTGACGTCATTTTTCAAAACCCCAAACACAAAACTATGCTTTAAAATATGCTTTTCTTTAGGATTAATAGAGCAGTTACTTATTTTTAGCGGTTGTATCGCTGATGGATCATTGTCATAAAATGATCAGACAGTCATCTAAAATGCAATGTGTGAATTTCATTTTAAAATGATCTTACTTGATGTTTAGTTGTACCATTTTGAACAAGTGGGTTTAGTTCAGTAAAAAATATCTTTGGTTTATGTGTACTGTATCCAAGCAATTGAAAAAAGTTTTAGAGTTTTGAAAGATGTGCATTTTCGATGGCATGAGTTTAGTATCATCAGTTTTGAAAAATGACATCAACATTCTTAAACTAGTGCCAAAGTGAAGAAAAACCTGTAAGCAGAGTGTCTGGCCTGAGATTCATCTGTAGAAATCCAATTGGTGTCTCATTTTAAACCACCTTTAATTGTGGCTTAGATCTGAATTGCAAGCAATTGCATGTCAGGTTTTGTTCCTGTCCAGACTAAAATCAAGCTGGATACAGATATACATCTGGATTTGCCAAGCAGCAGACTTGGAGTGGTGTTTTGGACGAGGCCTATGTCCAATTTATTGTTTTCTGCTTTTAAGTATTTATTTACAGTGGTTTGTAAAATAACACAGAGTTTGACAGGAAAAGATTATTGTACCCGCATATACTTTATACTTTATACAAGTACATTAAACATAAATGATCCTGTTAATTTTTTAACAGTTAAATACTGTTTTTCTCATTCACTTTGGCTCAGTTCTCAAATGAGAAAAGTATTTTTCAAAACATCAAACTAAGATATCTAAATAATTTGTTTTTTGCACACAACAAATCAGAATTTCTCATTTTTAAGCAAATTGTTTTTTTTTGAAACATGTGTACAAAAGAATAAGTACAAGTACAATTCTCTAAATCTGCACAAAAATGACCCCAAGTAATCAAGTGCCTACTGAATACCTCAGATAGCAGAAATCAAGGAAAGGAGGAAAAGAGGCAGAGGCAGGAAGAATAATTTGAGGAAAAACCTCAGCACAGTATGTACTACTGACAGGTACAAGAAGCAGTTGATATCTAAACCAGTGGTTGGAAAAGGCTGGACTAAAAGACAGCACAGAGGCACTAATAATTGCAGCTCAGGAACAGGCTCTGAGTTCAAGATCAATAGAGGCTGGGGTCAACCACACCAGGCAAGGCTCCAGGTGCAGGCCGTGCAAAGATGCCCCTGAGACGATCCAGCACATGACAGCAGGGTGTAAGATGCTGGCAGGCAGAGTGTACATGGAATGTCATCATCAAGTGGCTGGAATAGTGTAGAAACTTCCATGCAGAGTTTCGGCTGGAAGTCCCAAGGTCAGAGTGGGTTCTTCCTCGAAAGTGGCAGAGAATGAACAAGCTAAGATTCTGTGGGACTTCCAGATACAGATTGACAAATTGGTAATGGCTAACCAACCAGACATACTAGTGGTGGACAAACAGCAGAAGGCCATAGTAATAGATGTAAATTATAAATAAATAAATAAATTTATAAATAAAAGACATCTCTGAAGTAACATCTCTGAATAATACCAGATAAATTCAGCATCACTGTATTTGTCAAAAATCTTCTACTTTTCAAACTTTCAATTTTATGTTTTTATCTATTAAAAAATAAATAGGCATGCACATCAAACTGAAATCCAGGTGCTGGAACGAGGAAACGCATCATGAAAAATGAAGAATGAAATATGAACAGATCAGCTCTGGTAAATGCTCCCAGTTCTATTTAATGTTGCATCACCAAAAGTGAGTGACGTTTCGAACCAGCATGGCTTTTTCTCAGACTAAGAAGCATACAATCTAAACCAGCTGGTGTACATAAGAGGCTATGACATCATATTATAAATACTAGTTAAAAACAACCTAAAGCGCCACATAACACATAAATACAAGGCAATAAAAATCATCCATATACAATGCCATCTGAACAGCTGTCATTGCTGGACAAAGACATCAGCTGTACACTATTATAAATGTCAAGCAATAACAAGAAGAAAAATTAGAAAAAGTATTCAATTTTTTGTAGAGGTGCCTCTGCTGATCAAAAAATGGTGGTAACCAAAAACTCATTAAGCAAAACCACAACTTAGATGTGATAAGTTAAGACATAATTAATATGCACATGTGAGTAAAATGTCAACAACCCGTGAGGATGTAATATTACATAAACATTACATAAAACTGGCTGCAATTACTGGGGCTGCAGACCTGTTCATTTCTCATTCTTATGATGTGTTTTCATCCACCCCAAATGAAACTTAAGACTTCTTGAAGGTATTTTCACCAATAGCTCACAAGAAAAGAGCCTATGGAAGGCTTTTAAAGCAATGTGAAACATTGCATGTGTACAAGATGTTTTGTTAAACAATTCGTAGCTTAACAATAAAAAGAAAACAGATTAATTCTGTAACTTTATGAATGTGAGCACAATTTGGTCGAAAAATACACAAAGGAGAATGAGAGAAGGACATGACTGAGAAGTACACAAGCTGTAAGAGCTGTGAAAAAGTATATTTTACTCAAATTATGTCAACAGCTAATCATTTTTTTGTTTATGTAGTATTTTTTTAAGCAGTTTTCTTTTTTTTATGAAAAATGTCAAAAGCTTGTGAAAATGAAAAAAAGTTGAGTAAAAGATTACTGAGTAGAAGACAAGATTTTTGGATTAGTTTACATATTAAACTATCCAAAAACAGAAGATTTTTAGTAAATAAAAAAAATGTGCTTCATTTTTTGTGCATAAAATTACATTTTGTTCTTTACTAACCACCTAATAATCTACACAAAGTAATGCATGAATAAAAAGATGAGATTGTCTAAAAACAGTTAACACAACACTTGAAACAAGATGAAAAACATAAAATATTTCTCAGTTGGCAGCCTTTTAGCAGGAGTCCCTTTTATATTTCAGTTTAAGTCTTTGACAAGACCCCGAACACAACATTTTGCTGGATGTAATCATTGCTCCGGTGCAAACAAAAGGTAAACCTCAGCTTACAGATTGATATCTCTATTGTGATACTGATGCTTATTTGTTGACTCACTTTCTACTTTTGAAATCGTAAATATTTTTTTAAAAATTTCTACAAGTTGAAAACAATGCCGAAGAGGAAATCAAATTATCTACATGCCTGAACTAACTTATATGAAGAATTGTGGCATTCTAAAGCAAGATTTAGCTTGGTGACTATTTTCTGAGAGATAACTGAACTTTGGGTAACCTAGCAGGCTAGCATAAGTGGATGGTAAAATGAACAACAAAAATGTAATTTCATCACCTGGCCTATAGAGACACTGGTTGTTTTGGGAGGTTAGCAAAACAGTCTCTTAAAGAATAAATGATTATAAATACATACTAAAACTTTGAGTGGGTCATGAGCGACTACTGAGAGGGATTGTTTTTTCATGTGTTTTTTTTGATAAATCTTGCAAAATACATTGTTTATCAACACTTCATGAATCCTTTCATAGACTGTCCTTATGTATGAGAAAAAATGTCAGTTTGTAATTGACCCTTAACTTTGGCAAGCATCAGTGACATGTCTATGTCCCCAGAATGGTCCAGTGATTTCACTGGTCTGATTGCTTCATTTTGCATTTGCATTAACTGAAAGAATGGGCATGGATTGCTAAATCTAGTTCAGTCATAAGTAAAAAAATATGCAGCTTTTTTTCACATGAAGAATAATCTGCAGTAGGGCTGCAATTAACAACTATTTTTATGACTGAACAATCTGATGATTATTTTCACATCTAATAAATCATTATTAATTCTATAATATCTCAAAGAACTGTGCAGAATTCCCATCAACATTTCTCAGAACCTAAAGTAATGTCTTCAAATCTAATCACCAGTCCCAAACCCAAAGTTTCTTTTTTCACTATCATAAATTATGAAAAAAGCAGTAAATCCTTACTTAAGCAACATGGATTAACAAACCTTTGATATTTTCTCTTAAAAAAATACTTAATAGGTGAATCAATTATCAAATAGCTGACTAAGAATTTTTTAATGATCAACTTATCAAAAGTTGCAGCTTTTATCCACAGTTTACCAGAGTTTGTATTACTAAGTATATTTGGTCTCAAAGTTTCCACTGAACATGAAACGTTTGTGTAAAAATAAGTTGGGGAAAAGTATCCATCCTCAAATTCACCATCACTTCACCTTGATATGTGTAACCCTAGGGTGGTACTATTATTCTTCTGCTTAGGAGTATGAAAAGCAAAATTAAGTCTACAGACCCCCCATCTGATCAGAAGTATAAGACTAAAATTAGATGGAACACAGCATAAATCTCTAACTTGGACTTAATGTACATTTTTATGTGCAAAATGTGTCAGACAAATTTTTCCCTTTTTTGCTTCTTTTCTGCTTTTGACTCAATTGAGATGAAATTTGAACATAAGTCGAAAAACATACAAAAAACTTTTTTAATAATAAAAAAAAAATTTAAAAATGTAATAAAAACAGCGGAAAAGAGTTCTTTACGGCTACCATCCATTCAGTGTTGCAACAAGCTCAGTTTAACAGTTGATGGTACCATTAGGCCATGGCACTATGGCCATGCCTGCTAACAAGGCCTATTCTGTCATATCTATGTTTATAACCACAACTGGGGGACAGTGCCCCTCAGTGAGACAGAGTTTCACCTATAAATATACAAAAATTCTATGTCCAAGTCCTTTTAGGGAGTGACCGTCTTCACAGTGATTTGCTGGTCAGACCAATAGCAAAAGGGACTGGCTGAGATGTTTAATAATAATAATAATAATAATCACTGTGACAACCTCGGCTTCACAACAATGTTCATTGACTGTTGCACTTGTACAAATGTTTGTGACATTACCTTTCCTGACTAGAAAGATGAACATCAACTTGAAGCTATGGACAGATTCACAAAGATGTCAAATCCTGAACCTCCAGCAGCATGGCATCCTGCTTTGTCCTGAGTTGGTCTCGAATCTGAAGGCGACCCACCAGCTCTGAGCTTAAGTCTGATATGGGCAGATGAAAAGTAAATTCAAATTACAGATTTAAATGGAAGTGAAGCACTTTAAGAGGTTTGTTGCAATTTAGAATTAAAACAAACTAAATTTTTGACATTATGATTCTAGTTCCATTCTTTGTAACTTGATGCAGTGTAATTACTTTGTGTATATGAATACCTTGTATGGCCTGGCTGAGAGATGTGGAAAGAGCTTTTAGGTCCTTAATA
This sequence comes from Ctenochaetus striatus, assembly GCA_034780835.1. Classification (NCBI taxonomy): domain Eukaryota; kingdom Metazoa; phylum Chordata; class Actinopteri; order Acanthuriformes; family Acanthuridae; genus Ctenochaetus; species Ctenochaetus striatus. The sequence continues at coordinate 1,950 of JAUZTA010057780.1, read as the reverse complement.
CTGAAGTTTAGTAAGTCACTGTGCTCCAAATGTTTTCTCAGGGATACAGGATCACTACAGGCTGCATTCTGAAGGAGAAAAAAGGAAGAGGGGCAGAGGTGAGTAGAGGACAGAGGAGGGTGGCTATGAGCCTGTTTCCACCTGTTTCTTTTAATCTGTCCTGAGTGATCCGATCACGAGTGGACAATGCTTATCACACGTATTCCCCACTTGGTATCAACATGCTTCTCCAAATGTGTCTCTGGGGACTACTTTTGACTGGAGCTCGCTCCTCAGCTTTATATGTAAATAAAAACAGACATTATTTCCGCTTGTAGTGACCAGCTACGTTGTCTTTTAACCTTGTAACCTTAAAAAATTAAAAAGATGAATGCTCTTTCTGTCTGCAGGATGTTAAAAAGAACTCAGTAGGCATCTTCAATGCCTCTCGAGTGCATTTCAACCTGTACTTAACACTGTCCACTTGTCCACAGGATCACTCAGGACGGATTGAAAAACCAGGTGGAAACAGGGCCTTTGATAAGCTATTTTTAAGAATAAAAGACACTGCAGTAGGAATAAATGTTTTACTCTCACTATGCTTTTGTGGTCTGTTCTCAGTCTGTCTCGCAGGTTCCTCAAAGTGTTCCTAAAGCCCCTGGATTTTGGTTTCTCCGGCCTGGCAGGAGACTGAGGATTTTTTAGGGCCTGGAAAGCTCCTCTCTTTATTAGCAGGAATGGACATCAGTATAAGGAGAACAAGGAGAAGATAATAAAAAAATAATTACAAAAGCAGGCTGTGGGTTAATTTAATATTCCTGATATTCTCATTTACTTTTATTTTTTAATTTAATTTTTCTGTTTATTGCAATAAACCAGTGGCACCACAAACAAAACTCATGTAGTTCATCTCATACAAACTGTATTATTCTAACATCACAAACTTTTGTTGGATGTAGTTACTTGTGGGTTGCTGCTTTCAATCTTCCTGATTTCTGGCTCTTTTTCCTCCTCTTCACTTTCACTGTTGTTGATGAAGCAGAGCTGAAGATTCATCTGTGTCTGCAGGCTGGAGATACACAACAATCAAACAGACTTCATAAGGTGCGTTTACACACTTGATTATATAGGGACATGTCCAGGTTATGATTTGGAGTAGTCAGATGAGTTTTTGTTATTTAGAATTATTAAAAGGTTTTGAGGAACTCAAGAGGGAAATGGGTAAGAAAACTTTTACTACCTCATGGTTATTGGATCATAGAAAAAGTTTTCCAACATTTTGTGTTTCATACATTAAGATCTTCCTAAGAGCAATTACAAAATGTCCAACTTCGTGCTATTTTACAGGCCAGCCACAGTCACATGATTAATTTCACATTAGTCACGTTAATTAATTAATTGATGAACTCCAAAAAGAAATCACAAGCAATACAGACCCAATATAAAACAACTTGAACTTTCACATTTGAACCTGGGAATTGCATAGCTTTCAAAGCATATATTCTAAATGACTCTCTCTTTCTAAACTGTCTCTTATCTTACTGCCTTAGTCACTCTCTTTTTAATGTAAAGCCACACAGTACTGGAAGTTCCCTATTCTCATAGTATGTTTATATTTGACCAGTCTGGCCTTTAGTTTGCACTTTGTTCTCCAAATATAAAACCACCTACATAGACACCTAAGTCTCTAAACAATATAAAAGTTATTGCAAAAAAATTTTTGCAAAACGCTTTTATAAAGATGACTCTCCATGAGTTTTTTAATCATAGTATTGTCCATTCTAAAGCTACTGGTAAGGGCATGGCAAGAGCTTCTTTTAGCAAGCTGTCAGTTTTTTAATATTTTCAATTGACTTATTTTTAATTTGGCATGTTTCATTAAACGTATACGGTAAAATTAGGGCTGCGCGGTATACACGGTATGGCGGTATAAACGGTATAAATTTGGCCCACGGTAGAGATTTGTGCTCT
>JAUZTA010057711.1:0-10422 GCA_034780835.1 Ctenochaetus striatus | reverse complement strand
CGTCATGTCACTTACAGATACTGACCGATACTTAAGTAATTTCATATCGGAGGCCAGATCCCGATACAGTATCGGGAACGGCGCATCTTTAATTTGGAAGAGGTGAAAACATGTCAGTAATTTCACTTTTGTTGAAAAAAGGTAAGGATCCAAACCAATGTTCTAATTTGCACTTTCCATTGCTTATTAACACTGGGGTCAGGTTATTCTCAAGAGTTTAGTTTTTGCTCTTGAAATTTTTTTACCCAAACTGGTTTATCTAGATCAAAGTGACTTTCTGAAGAAATAACTTGTTTCAGATCATTTATGCCATCCCCTCCACATTTTTGATTCCTCTCTGACACAAAGGTCTCTTTTGTTGTTCTTTCTGATGAAACCATTACCTCAGACCACTCATCAATCTAAAATAACAAATCAATTGCTGTAAATTTTAATTGATCTTTTTTTTCTCTTTACTGTAATGACATTTTGTTTTATCTAAAGAAATTTTTCTCTCTCACAAACCTTCTTGATATTTTTAACAAATTTAGCCCTATCAGTTATCAAATATACAGTTATAAATAATATAATAAACAGTTATAACAAACAGTTGTAAAATTAAGTGTTCCAGATTACCTTTAATGCACCTTAAAATTCCATCCAATTGTACTTTATCTCATGTGATTCCTGTTGTATCTCATTTTTAACATTTGGGCATAGATATGTTTCCTCTATTGAGGAAATCTTTTGTAAATTATAATAGAAGCCATAAATTGACCTCATAGATGGTTTAATATACCTCTCTCTTTGCCTGCAAGAATTTCTATAGCTGAAAAGAATACATTAGAATACAGTTATTTTGTAAGATCTATGATTGTATAAAATTTTCGACTTGCAGAAGGAAAACAATCTGTTAGTCTTGCTGTCCCAAATTTTAAAATCTGTTTTCAAGCCCTGTCATTTTGTCCTTTCTAAGTTGGTTTGATCAGAATTCTGATGCCTACTGATTTAACACAGAGAGATATTTCTTACAGGACATACTTTCATAGGTTATTTCTGTGAAATAGTGTTAATCATGTTTTACTCAATAATCACTAACACAGTATTATGTGGCAAGCCCTGACTCCCTTTTTTTATCATTTTTCATTCGGCATGGGAGGCTCCTGCTTTGTAGCTCACCAGTGGACCAATTCTGGTCTTCATACATTAGGTAATTTCATATATGTTAATAGTTTAAGAACTTTTTCAGATTTAAACAATATTTATATCATACCAGTTTTTGTATTTACAACTTAGGTCAGCTATGTGGACATACAGTGTTCCATGGTCTTAACCACCTACTTATCCCCTCATGAAAAGATTTATTACGAAGAACTCAATTTTTATTGCCTGTAACTAAAGCTATGAATACTGAGTTTGGTACACAAAAACAAATCACCTGGGTCAAAGTCTGGAGACATATCAACATTCCATCTTGAAACCCAAATCATCAACGAATACAGTCAACAATCTTTAGTGTCAGAATTTAACAGCCTCAGAATTACTTCATCACAGACTTTCTAGTTTATTTTCGTCCGTAAATTAGCCGCATCATAGTTTAAGCCGCAGGGTTCAAAGCGTGTGAAAAAAGTAGCGGCTTATAGTTCAGAAATTGCAGTAAACAACTTCAACAATTTGCTGCTCTCCTTGCTCCTAAATATGACCGATAACTTCCTGCACATGATGTGGAAATGTCCCATTGTTAAATATTGTTGAAAACAAGTGAATGTATATCTTTCTTAAATTTGCCGAATAAATATTCCTTGCTGTTTTATATTGATTCCTCTGAATGACAATGATGATGGTGATTATGACCTATTGTAACAAATGTAACCCAAAGACGTTTTTGGCTGGCAGGAGAAATGCTGGCACTCAGAGTGCAGTATCCACACTCTCTGTCACATAACCAGTGAAAACAGCCAGTTCTTGATACTGTCTCTGAGACATTCTCTGGCAAAATTAAATCGGGCGAAACATCAGACAATAGTGAGTTACCACATACTGTTTGTATGTATTCATTGTATTCATATATTTCAATGCATTTATTTGGGGATTTGTGTGTGTGAGTGTGTGTGTGTGTATACATGTATATGCATATGTGCTAGCACATATTTAATGGTGAAGCTTCTTTGTAATCTGCCAAATTCTGTCTAAAATGTATAAATTTGTTAAAAAAATTAAAAAAAAACAAGTCGGTCAAAAGTATCATAAAAACTTCATATTTGTTAGACAAAATCCGCGGCTGTGTATTGGTGTATCAGAGCTATACCTGTGGCGGAGTTTCTCGCGAGCCTCAAACTCAAAAGGAATCTCCTCCCCCGGTAGCACCTCTCTCCACTGGCTGACATTATGAGCGTCATCAGTTCCTGGACCATGGACCTCTGAGATTGAATCTGCACTACTGCTGTGGGAAAGCGCTAGCCTATGGGGAACATATGATAAGCTTTATCCAGAGACATTTATTAGATATCAGTTTTCGCTTGGTGTGTAGGGGAGAATGCTCTCACTTGTCTAAAGTAAATCAATACATTAATTTTCCTTAAAAATCTACACACTTGAACATTTTTTTTCTGACCTTTTCATTTTTGAGTTTTTGAGGTTTTTTTTTTTTTTTTTTTTAAATTTTGAGACACGTGTTTCAAAATGTAAAAGATGTTGGATGTTAAATGTTAAGCTAACACTGTGTTAATGATGTTAAATATTTGAATATTTGTTGAAAAGCTGACAACAGACTTAATTGCTTTTTTACGAGCACACACACACACACACAGTCAAACACATGCCCACAAACACAAACACACACACACACACACACACTAGTATGATTATTACATGATAAATTATCATTTATAATATTTTTTTATAAAAGTTATTTATTTATAAGGCTACATGTACCTTGTGGGGGTCGTAGTCAGAGTAGCAAACCACATGGTACATCCTGTGTGGTTGCGCAGAGCATATGGCACAAATGGCTGCCTCCTTTTGGATAGCTTGGCATCTAAAGTAAATGGGATAAAACAAAATTAGAGAGAAGACAAGTGTGTGTTTTGCCTTTTACATTATCATGTATGTTCTTTTCTAAAATTAATGCGCTTGCTTTTGCTTGATCTCTGAAATCTAAAAAGGTGCCTTGATGGCACCTATGCCTTTAAGGGGCAATTCATCAATTTTACACAAAAAGATCAACTTAGTATCCACAGGGACAACAAGTCATCCTGCAAAAACAAGCGTACTGTCCTTTTATGGATCTTTAGATTCTGTCATTATCAAGGGCTTTTAGTTTTTTAATTTGAGGTCGAAGATAAAAAAATAAAACAGAAAGCATATATCATAAGATGGCAGTGTGAAAATATGCTCTGAGATTTTGTATTTTAAAAAGCAAAGCTTTTGCATAGCTGTGGATCAGCCCAATGTATTGGAGAATATCTAGCTTTGATAAAACAGAACAAAGGACTCCCACACCGTGTCCCCTTCACTTGCAATAAGACATAACTGAATTAACTAAAAAAAAGCCATTTCCGAAGAAATTTTAGTAAGAATGTTTAAAGCAAAGAGCCGAAAGGCTGATGCTACACCAGAATCTTGGCTTTAAAAGCTGAATATTATCAAAAATGTTTGATTTGAAAGATGTGGAGCATTTGGAATATCTTTGTTGACTGTAATAGTTAAATAAAATCAATAGCTCATGGAAAATGCAGGATAATAAACTAAAAATGTGTTAAAGATGTTGAATATTATACTGTTTGTTGAAAAGCTGATGCCAAACTACATTTCTGCCTGAAAAAGCTAAATAATGTAAATGATGAATAAAAGATGTAAAATATTGGAATGTTTGTTAAAAGGCTTAAGCCAGACTGCAATGTTGCCTTTAGAAGAAAAATAACATGAATCAGATTTTGTGCAACATTTAAACATTTGTCAAAAAGTTTGCACTAGACAGCATGCTTGCCTGATAATGGTAATAAATATCAATAGTACATGAAAGATGTTGGATCATAAACTTTAAGTGTGTTAAAGATGTTGAATATTTTACAGTTTGATGAAAAGCTGATGCAAGAGTGCTGCCTGAAAAAGGTGAATAATGTGAATCATGAAGGAAAGATGTGGAATATTTGACTGTTTGTTGAAAAGCTTTCACTTTTTTTTGCACTACCACATTTAAAAATTGAGTAACATCAATACAGGATAAAAGATGTTAAATAATAAACACTGTGCTAATGATGTTAAATATTTGGATGCTTGTCAAAAAGCTGACGCCTGCCTATGTATAAAGCTGAATAATATGAATAATGAATGAACAATTTTTGAGTTTGGCGGCAGCTTAAGGCAGGGACCTTGGCGATCTTCTCCTAGGCTGCAGAAGCTAGCTCTAGGGACATGGAATGTCACCTCTCTGGTGGGGAAGGAGCCGGAGCTGGTGCGCAAGGTTGAGAAATTCGGACTAAATACAGTCGGTCTCACATCGACGCATAGCAAAGGCTCCGGAACCAGCCTTCTTCAGAGGGACTCTCTTCCACTCTGGAGATGCCACTGGTGAGAAGTGCCAGGCATGGGTGGCAATACTTATTGCCCTCCTGCTTGGTGCCTGTATGTCGGAGTTTACCCCAGTAGACGAGGGGGTAGCCTCCCTCCGCCTTCAGGACGATGGTCCAAACAGCAGTTCAGAGTATCCACCCTTTTTGGATTCCTTAGAGGGAGTGCTCCTTCTGGGGATTCACTCGTCCTGCTGGGGGACTTCAATGCTCACGTTGGCAACGACAGTGAGACCTGGAGGGGTGTGATTGGGAGGAATACCTCCCACGATCTGAACCCGAATGGTGTTTTGTTAATGAACACCATATTCAAGCATAAGGGTGTCTATATGTGCACTCGGCACCAGGACACCCTAGGCCACACTTCGATGATCAACTTCATGTCGTGTCGTTGGACTTGCCCCCCAATGTCTTGGACATACAGGTGAAGAGAGGGGCGGAACTGTCAACCGATCACCACCTGGTGGTCAGTTGGCTCCGATGGTGGGGGAGGATGCCGGTCAGACCTGGCAGACCCAAACGTATTGTGAGGGCCTGCTAGGAACGTCTGGCAGAGTCTTCCATCAGAAAGAGCTTCAACTCCCACCTCCAGGAGAGCTGCGACCGTGTTCCGGGGGAGGCAGGGGACATTGAGTCTGAGTGGGCTATGTTTCGTGCCTCAATTGTTGAGGCAGCCAATCAGTGCTGAGGCCGTAAGGTGGTTGGTGCCTGTTGGGGCTGCAATACCCGAACCCGTTGGTGGACACCAGCGGTGAGGAATGCCGTCAAGCTGAAGAAGGAGTCCTATCAGGCCTTTTTGGCCTGTGGGACTCCTGGGGCAGCAGACAGGTACTGACAGGCCAAGCAGAATGCAGCTGCAGCGGTCGCCAAGGCAAAACCCGGACATGGGAGGAGTTCGGTGAGGCCATGAAGAACAATTTCCGGACGGCTTCAAAGAGGTTCTGGACCACCATCCGGCATCTCAGGAGGAGGATGCAGTGCACTGTAAACACTGTGTTTGGAGGGGACAGTGCACTGCTGACCTCGACTCGGGACGTTGTGGATCAGTGGAAGGAATATTTCAAATACCTCCTCAATCCCACCTACACGCCTTCTTTTGAGGAAGCAGGGCCTGAGGACACGGGAGAAGGCTCTTCCATCTCTGGGACGGAGGTCGCAGAGGTGGTTAAAAAGCTCCTTGGTGGCAGGGCCGGGGGGGTGGATGAGATCCACCTGGAGTTCCTCAGGGCCCTGGATGTTGTGGGGCTGTCGTGGAGGGTGTGTTCCAACTACAGGGGGATCACACTCCTCAACCTCCCTGGTAAGGTCTATTCTGGGGTACTGGAGAGGAGGGTCTGCCGAATAGTCGAACCTTGGATTCAGGAGGAGCAATGGCCTGGCCGTGGAACTGTGGACCAGCTCTATACTCTCTGCAGGGTCCTCGAGGGTGCATGGGAGTTCGCCCAACCAGTCCACATGTGTTTTGTGGACTTGGAGAAGGCGTTCGACCATGTCCTGCCCACAGGGAGTCCTGTGGGGGGTTCTCTGGGATTATGGGGTGTCGAACCTCCGTATACGGGCTGTCCGTTCTCTGTACAACCAGTGCCAGAGCTTGGTCCGCATTGCCGGCTGTAAGTCGTTCTGAGTTGAAAGTTGATGCAACACTGATAAGTTGGCTTAACCTTGTCCGAAGATGCAGCTGAGTGACAATGAACAATTACATGAGAATAAAAATGTCATTTTAAATAGAGTCTAAAGGTCAGTTTACGAAATAGTTTTGTGACAAAACAAAAGGATTACAAGGAAAATTGCAGCGTTGTAGAGTGATCAGTCTCAGCTTGATTGAAGCAGGCTGATGGATTCACCTGCAATTCGATTCGCCAGCAGATAAGTCACCAGAGATCAATTTTAAAAGCATGTCACTTGTTTCATTAGCCAATCAGCTCATGGCAAAGTTTGTGTTTTTTGGATTATTAGAAGTGACATCAAATCCTCTGAACTGCTCTGGGAATAAGCAGCAAACATTTAAAGTGAGATCTCCTGTTTAAGGCTCCCTGTGTACATTGTTGTACAAAGCTTAAGTACTCTGTCGGAGCACCCATGGACGACTTCCAAAGCAAGTATGCCTTGAAACCATAGCTAAAAGAATATGTCTAAGACTTCACTGGTGTCTACAATGTCTACAATATTCAATGCACACTTATTGTTGGAAGCAGCTTAAGAAATTTGTCTTTAGGAGCACATATTACACAACAAGCAGACAAAGTCAAAAAGAGGGGCGGCATTACTTGTTAGAACCTCAATTCATTTTGAATGTTTAAAAGAAATCTATGACATAAAAAGGACAAGAGATGAAAGGTATAAAAAAATTAAAGGAAGAAATGGTCACATCAACCACATAAACCCCTCCAAAGAGTTGCACACATCTGTATGAATCCCTACAATCATTACATCAAAAGCAGAAGGCATTGTGATGTGTGTGAGAGAGTTAGTCATATCAGACCACAGAATCGACCAAAAAAGAAAAGAAATATATATATAAATGCACTTTTGATATGACAAGGGATGGTTGATGTATTAAGAGTATTAAAAGGAAAAAAACATACACTTAACCTCACTACACACAATACTCATTCCAGAAATAATTATTTATTAATGTATAGCCCGGATTTGGTTATGGACCCAAGGCTGCCACACTTCTGTTGAGGTGGAAGTTGTTGGAAGTCTGTTTTCTCAGGAGAAAACAGATTGGAAATACTACACACAAGATCAAGAAATACTACACACAAGGTCAGAGTATCTGATGTTGACCTTAGATTGATCCTAAGTCAGGTCAACACACACATTATGATACAGAAATTGAAAACACATTCACAGATTACTATGACAATAGACAGGAAAAAATGTGATACCTTTATTCTCTTGATTGAACAGCTATTTGAGAATTGCAAGACAAAGAACCAAAAAGTTCCTAAAACATCTGATCAAGGATCTAATTTATATCACGACACAAGAATCCTTAAAATGGAGGCTTCCAATCACCAAGCCTTAAAGATGTATAACCTCCATTCTTGTATCATCTTACACCAGGTCACCTTCCACCCTTAATGGAAAGAGGCAAAAATATCTGTAATTTCAAAAGAGGAAAAAGACACTGAATATATTTGCAGTTTTAGACCTATATCTGTTTTTGGTGCAGATGTAGATGTATATATCTATAATAGCAAAGAGACATGAGAAATTTGTAAATTATGTACTTGTTGGAGCCTATTTCTATTAATTGATGATTTATCAAATTGTTATTTAGATGATGATGATTATTTAAATTATTTTAAATCATATTGCTTATTTTGATTATTAGTAACTGCTCACCTGCCTCCTCCTTGTTGAGCCGTCCCACTCCCATGATTAAGGGAGAGCAATCAGCTGTTTGGGGAACGCTGCTTTTTGTGTTGAAGGAGTGAGGAGTGAGACAGTTTTATCAACCACTAAATAATATTTTGCCTTGAAAGTCAACCACGGAGAATATCTTATTTTTGTTTATATAAATAAATCTCTAACTTTTTTGAACCGTAATAGATCTCCGCATGTGCTTATGATTTAGTGAGTCGTAAACCTCCTCCTCAAAAGGACGAATAAGACTGTTTTTGACGTCTTGCTTTTTTGAGAGAAACAACAGCCATAACAACGAATAAGAAGAATGAAACTTGGGCTCCACTATTGGAGTGGTCAGAATTGCAACTTAGTAGGAAAATGTCTTTTGGATGGTTATTTGGAATTTGTACGTCATGAAAAGAAAGTAATAGTGTGGTAGGGTTATCTCTGAAAAATTCAAATTTTGAAAGGCCACACACTGTCACAGCCTAATTCTGTGAGTTGATCCTAGACACAATGTGCTCTATAAAAAAGCCCAGGACCACAAAAATCCGCCATATTGGAATTTTTGCAAATAGCGTAAAATGAAAAACAGTAAAGTCATAGTAAAGTCTCTTTTTTGGATTTTGACTTTATCTACGCCAAATTGGTAAACAGCCTTGGGGGATGAAGATACACATTTCTAATACAAATTATCAAAATAAGTCAAACAAACATGGACACTATCAACCAAAGAAAATTTACAGGGTTGAGGTTAGTAGGATACTGGCAATAATTAATTGACTGTTAGTCCAATCATCATGAAACTTAACATGGGTTTAACATGGGTTTACAATAAGTTCTGGAAGAGGGGTACTGAAGCATTTTAAAATCCACCAATAGAGGGCACAAAAAATGTAATAAATGTGTTCCTGAAAATCCATTAGACAAAATTTCACCAAATGTGATATGCATGCTCTGGGAGCAGGTAATGAAAAAAATCTCAAGTGTCATTGATTGGTGGGAGTGGGCGTGGCCTATGAAATATTTTCTCATAACTCATGATGTTGTAGAGCAATTCCAATTAAACTTAGCGGAGACACCTCTCTCTGTATCTTGAATACACCAAAAAACACTCAATTCGGTTAACATCCAATGAAGGCAGAGCTTGACTTTTCCATTTACTATAGCTTTGCACTTTTGCAACTGGATCCATGAATAAGTTACTAACACGCTTTTTGAACATTTGTAAATTCATATTTTGATTTAGACTGAGGCTGTCACTGAGGTTTCATCACTTGTGTGATTATTTCTCCCTGTGTTCAGGGGCATAAAATTTAGTCCACTATAATGTCCCATACATTGATATGAAACCAATAGTAGCAGGACTGTAAGCTGAATAGGAGGAAATATTATACCATGCATTCTTTGATGCCTAAATCACTACGCACTTAGCCTGTTATCTCAATGCTTACACACAATATGAATTCTTATTAACATGCTAAGGGAAGTAAGCACTGCGTGCATGTTAAAAATATATTAACAAACAATGTGTTCAATTAGTAATAATAATAATAATAATAATAATAAAACACATGTGTGCTCATGCAAACGTCTTACAACAACTTACGACTTTGGAACAAGAAGGAAAACAGATTTTTTCCTAATGTTTAAGCATTCACATTGACGGAAACTTTAACGAGTAAAACTTTAGATAAACAAGTTCGAAGAGGTTGTTTTGGATGGAACAAACTGTACAAAGAATGGCACGCATACAGCTGAGATGGCCTTTACATTTGAAGCCGAATTCAGTCACTGATAGACTTTTTTTTAAATATTTGCCTATTTCACTTTGAAATAAAACTTGCATTCTTGTATCAGCATCATTGTGAGAACTGGCTTTAGTTTTAATTTGAGTGTTTCTCTTTGGAAAATGGAAAATATCTTGTAGCAATGCTAAACCACCCAAATAGCACATGGCAGATTTTAACATTTCTTAAATATCATGTTAACACTGCTGAGCCGTTTTAAAGGAAGTGTAATATTTTCTGTCCACCCTCGGGGACCGCTTTGAACAAATACACTTGCAGGCACGAGGTTACAAAATATAATGCTAACAATAATCCGCTCTGTTTTAGGAAGGATGAGGAAACTTTATTCTTAAAAAAGCAGAAAAGAGACAAAAAAAAAAAAAAACAAGCACACAAAGTGTATCATGCCACCCTCTTCTATTTATATCAAATCCTCTTGGAGGCTGTTGCATAAAATGACATGACTTCTGCTTTAGCTATCAGGAACTAGTTTGCACTGACCACAGATTTATAATCCTAGCACTTTAGAGGTGGCTGTGGGTAAACAGTGGAGGAAGCCTCTCGCCACAGAGACATTCAGTTCCACCGAGCTGAAACACAAGCTTAAAGAACACAGGCTGCCAGTGATTAATTCTCATATACAAGAACATTTATTTTGGAAACATCTACATAGCTTCCTAACCATCAGTTGAGTCCTGGTCTGATTTTTTTTTTTTTCTACTACTAGC
>JAUZTA010057705.1:0-10422 GCA_034780835.1 Ctenochaetus striatus | reverse complement strand
TGTGAATGGGTGAATGCAAAACACATTGTAAAGCGCCTTGGAAAAAGGCGCTATATAAGTGCAGACCATTTACCATTTACCATTTACCATTTAACAACGTTAAGAAGAAGCTGACCGACGCTGGTGCAAAATGCTCTCTACGGTATCCAGCCAAACTACAAGTGTCTTACAAGGACGAGGTTAAAATCTTTAACACACCGGCGGATGCTGAGAGGTTTGCCAACTCCCTGGCTGACAATGTATAACTGGCAGAGAGTACATTGCTTTAGTCTGAATTTTCAGGTGAAGTAAGATGTTATTGTAATATTGCACTTTAATTTACCTCACCGTTCCTGAAGGGCACATTGAAATTAAGACATTCTTCCTATGTGTAGCTTTATATTTGAATACTCGACTTGCATTTGAGGACTGCACGGTTCTTTTGATTGCAGTAATGCAAATGTTGTGGCTATTGCTCAGCAGTCTCCCGAGTATCAGTAGGTTTTACCGCTTTGTTCTTGTTTTTTGCGGGGTAAACAGTTGTTTTCTCTTTTTTAAGTATTTGTTTTGGTTCTCCTGCCAGTATGATAACTTGCTGCATCGGTCCACATTCATTTTTAGTTTATCTTCTTGAATGCTGGTCAACTCCTCAGGGTCGGGTTTGAGTCATCTCACATTTACATCTTGGAATTGTAGAGGTTTGGGAAGGGCTCTCAAAAAAGGAAAAGTGTTTTCACATTTAAAGTTATTGTCTTCTGACATAATTTTTTTACAGGAAACTCATATTCCCCCCACAGAACAGAGACGCTTGAGGGCATCATGGATATCCCAAGTCTATCAATCTACCTTTTCTTCATATGCAAGAGGTGTTGCCATCTTAATCTGTAGAACCATACCTTTTGCATTCGAATCTATGGTGGCAGATCCATGTGGGAGATTTGTACTCGTAACAGGTTCCATAAATTCAATGCCATTGGCCCTTTTAAACATATATGCTCCTAATTTTGATAGCCCTGATTTCTTTTGTAAAATTTTTCGTATTGCTGCTGAGCAAAACAACCGTAACATTATTGTTGGGGGTGATTTTAATTGTTTCCTCGACCCTCATCTTGATAGATCCTCTTTGGCAACCGCTCCCATATTAAAGTCTGTGCCGGTCCTAAATAATCTCATTAAGTCTCTAAATTTAGTGGATATCTGGAGGCTTCAACATCCATTAGATAGACAGTATTCTTTCTTCTCCCAAGTGCATGGTAGTTTTTCTAGAATTGACTATTTTCTAATTGACTCTTATTTGATTACCAACACCGTCAGCTCAGTTTATAATAATATTTTAATTTCTGATCATTGTTCTGTGTGTATAAAAATCAACTTCAAGATACGAGTGCATTCATACAATTGGAAATACAATCCGGTATTAAATTCAGATAAATCCTTCTGTGAAAATATTTCAAATAAAATCACAGATTTTTTAAGCTTCAACGATAATGGTGAGGTATCTGACTCCACACTGTGGGAGTCATTTAAAGCCGTAATCAGGGGCAATATTATCTCTCACCAGTCTTTTACCAAAAAGGTTAGACAGAAGCGCATGTCTGAAATCCAGGCTCAACTCCCTCTACTGGAGGAATCATTTCGTATCTCAAAATCAGATGATCTCTTAAAAAACATTTTAGATTTAAAATATGAGTATAGCTGCATTCTTGGTAATCAGGTTCGCAACTATATCAGTAAGCTTAAACAAAAGCAATTTGAGCTTGGAGACAAAGCAGACAGTTTATTGGCTAGGCAGCTAAAAGGTGTTCAGGCTGAACGGGCAATCTATAAAATTTTAGCTAATGGGGAAATAATAACTGACCCATTACAGATAAATAACTTATTCTATAATTATTATAACGACTTGTATTCTTCAAAGTCATCATCATCAAAGGAGGATATATTGGATTTCCTAAATAAGTTAGATATACCCACTTTGACTGAAACTGCTAAACAACAGCTGGATGCTGACTTTACATTAGAAGAGATTAAAGCTGCCATCCGTTCATTTCCAAATGGAAAGGCAGGTGGTCCTGATGGACTTGGTATTGAATTTTATAAAGCTCACATTGATAAACTGGCTCCATTGTTGCTTTGGATGATAAATTCTTCTGTGAAAGAAGGTTATTTTCCAGAGACATTATATGATGCAAATATTTGTCTTTTATTAAAGAAAGGGAGGGATCAAACAAAATTAGCTTCTTATCGTCCTCTTAGTCTGTTAAATAGTGATCAGAAAATTGTCGCTAAAGTCCTGGCAAATCGATTGAATAAACATATTGGTACTCTGATCCATAGCGACCAAGCAGGGTTTATCCCTGAAAGGTTTGCATTTTCAAATACCCGTAGACTTTTGAATATTATATACTCCAATAAGTTACCATATTCTGCTGTCATCTCCCTGGATGCACAGCAGGCCTTCGACCAAATTGAATGGGAGTATATGTTTATTGCCCTAAAGAAATTCGGCTTTGGCGAGAGATTTGTGGCTATTGCAAAAATGCTCTATGCATGGCCCAGATCTTGTGTACTTACTAGGGGTGCACGATAAATATCGGCCCGATAATTATCGGGCCGATATGAGAAATTATGACGTCACACCGATAAATCCGATAACATTAAAAATAGCCCCGATAAATTTAAAAAAATGCTCCAATGAGGTGAGATTGCCCGTACTGTGCTGTAGGTGGGTTAGAGTGAGCAAATCAAACGCTCCTTTTCTCCTACCTGTGCCGTGCCGTAAACAACCTGTCGTACACTTCCCCTGAGCTCACCATTAGCAAACATGGCTTCGATCGTGTGGGATTTCTTCACTGTTTCAGAGGAAGACATTTCGCGTGCTATTTGCACCAAATGTTCAGCAAACATTCCGAGAGGAGGGAACAAAGCATCAAGCTTCAACACATCAAACCTTATCAGCCACCTGAAACGCCAGCATCGCTACGACGGTGTTTTGAAAGCCTACGAAGACGCCAGCGCTGCTAAAAAGGCTCCCCCAAAGCTAGCCGCAAAGAAATGCCCGGGGCTTGTTCCTATCGCCGCGGCATTTGAAAAGTGCAAAAGGTTTTCCAGAGACGACCCGAGGGCTAAAGCGATCTGTGATTTCATCATGGAAATGATGGCGCTGGACGACCAGCCCTTTACCATCGTTGAAGATACGGGCTTTTGTCGGTTAGTAAACCACTTGGAGCCACGGTTTGTACTTCCGAGCCGCCGCTATTTTTCAGATGTATGTTTGCCAGCAAAATACGACGTGATCGCCACACTCCTGCAAACTCTGATAGATGGAAATAAGGACATAAGTTTCACTACTGATTTATGGACTTGTGATGTTAGCCCTGTTAGCTTGCTAGGTCTGACAGCGCAGTGGCTGGATAAGGACTTCAAACTGTACAGGGCTGTGTTGCATGCCCAGGAGCTCCCTGGTTCACACACAGCAACGCTGATCTGTGAAGCGTTTGAAGATATGCTTCAGCGGTGGAATATAACGAAGGAGATGGTGCATGTTGTCCTCCGAGATAATGGGCGCAATATGGTAAAGGCTATGGATGACTGTGGACTTGCGAGTCTGGGCTGTATGGCTCACACTTTACAGCTCGCTGTGAACGAGGCTGTGCTGAGCCAAAGAGCTGTGTCTGACTGTATTGCCATCGGAAGAAAAATCGTTGGACACTTTAAGCACTCCCAAGTCGCATCCACCGCCTTGGAAAAGTTACAGGAACGACTTCAAATACCCAAAACACGACTCCAACAAGATGTTGCCACCCGATGGAACAGCACGTTCTATATGCTTAAGAGCCTGGTGGCCCAGAAGCAAGCTATCGCAGCGTACGCCGTAGAATACAAATTACCAGCAACACTCAGCGCCCACCAATGGACCTTGGTCGAAAACATGCTGACGCTCCTCGACCCGTGTGAACAGCTGACCCGAAATATTAGCAAAGCCACAGCCACCGCTGCAGATGTGATCCCCTCCGTCCAAGCCTTAACGCGCCTGCTAAAGCAGACAGTTCCCACAGACCACGGAGTGAAAACGTCAAAGGATACCCTGATGAACGCAATCCAAACACGTTTTGGTCACATCGAGGCCGAACCTCTGTATTATCTTGGAACACTACTCGACCCGAGGTACAAGAACCGCTACTTCACGCTTGCTTCAAAACGGCAAGCAACAGAAATGCTGCGAGAAAAGTTGCACAGCATCGAGGACGACCGGGTCGCACACGGCAGTCCCCATCCAGACGACCCACCAGCAAAGAGGAGCAGGGCAGACAGGAACAACAACAACTCCTTGATGGGAATGTTTGACGAAATACTCGAGGAAAACAATGAAGCTACTGCACACCAGGAAAACACAAGAGTGGATGCAGACGTAAGTATCGTTTTTATTTAAAATGTTTAATGTATACAACGTATACATCGTCGACTGGCCATCTATACAATTACATTTTCTTCTCCTGTTGTGTTTTTATACTGTTAGCTCGAGTCATATCTGTCAGAGCCCACGCTTCACCTGAGCCGGTGTCCACTAGAATACTGGAGGAGCAACCAGTCCCGTTTCAAGTGCCTGGCCCAGCTTGCTCGTAAATATCTGTCAGCGCCTTGCACCAGCGTAGACAGCGAGCGTCTGTTTTCCGCTGCTGGACACGTGATGGACGAGCGTAGAAACCGACTGACATGCGAGAAGGCAGAGCTGCTGCTATTTATTAAGAAAAATCTCTCCCTGATCCACCCAGAATTAACAAAGACAGTAGAGCAATAGTTGACCTCTGACCCCGAGGTTAAAATGTCCACACACACGTACACACATACCCGCACACAATTTTTGTGTGAATTGTAAAGGTTCTCACTTTGATAAAATTAGGGAACAATTGTTACCTCTGCCCTGTGTTGCCTCAGCCATTCAGTTTCTGTTTATTTAGACATGTCTAAGCATCATATTTTATTTATGATTTGTTTTAAAATGCACTTTTCAATGTGTGTTTAGCTAGACATGTCAGAAGTGATCCAAGTGTCAGTTGTGCATTTATACTGTATTTTTTTGTATTGGTTAAGAATAAGAATGCACCTTTTCAGTTTGCAATACTTGTTAGTGCACTTTATGAATGCTTACACAAGAGTTTGTGGACTCCTAAAAGCCTTTATTTGAGAATTTTGTATCTCCATGTGCATCCAGTACAGTGGCATGGAATAGAGTCAATTGTTTGTGTTGTTTTTTTGTTTTATTATGCACTTAACTATGGCTAAAGTTTACATATGATAAGCCATTCAAAAGAGAAAGAGTTTTGTTTGTTTGAAAAAATTAAACGTGCATTTCTAGAAACAGAACTGTTCTTGATTTTTGTTTTGTTAATAGTAGTGATGTCATATTTGGTTCGGACAAATCTACAGGTACAGTTTGTTAAGTCCACCTTTGTTTGAGTCTTTCTTACCTCCAGGTGTGCACAAACTACAGTTGAATCTAAATTTAAAAAATAATAAATATAATGTTATCGGTTATCGGTATCGGTCTTGAGAAGCAGGAAGTTATCGGTATCGGTATCGGCTTGAAAAAAAAATATCGTGCATCCCTAGTACTTACCAACAATAACAAGTCCCCTCCATTTTTATTACATCGTGGTACGAGGCAGGGGTGTTGCTTATCACCAGTGTTTTTTGCTTTGACGCTTGAACCACTCGCTATTGCCATCAGAGCTAATCCTGAAATTATTGGATTTAGATATAACCTATCTGAATGCACTATTGGTCTGTATGCTGACGACGTTATTCTGACGCTGTCTGATATCAGACGCTCTATTTCACCTCTTCTTGAGGTAATTAAGGAATTTGGTCAATTCTCTGGCTTTACCATAAACTGGGAGAAAAGTGTTCTTATGCCTCTTTCTGATGGTTTAGACAAAAATATTCTTGATAAACTACCCTTTAAAATTACGACTGAGCACTTTGAATATTTAGGAATCACAATTCCCAGGAATCCTAAACTAATTTTTAAACTGAATTTTATAGAACTATTAAATAAACTTAGAGGTATGATTGATAATTGGAAATTACTCCCAATTTCTTTAATTGGACGAGTGAATATTGTCAAAATGATTATACTTCCTAAATTTATATATTTATTCCAGAATCTACCCATTTTTCTCACAGCATCATTTTTTAAATTAGTTGACTCTATTCTTAGCCCCTTCATTTGGTCCAACAAGGTTCCCCGGATTTCTAAAGTGCATCTCCAAAAACCCTCCTTGGAGGGTGGTCTCGGTTTGCCTATTTTGAGACATTACTATTGGGCTTGCAATGCTAGGGCCTTGGTTTTCTGGTGCCGAAATGAGAATGATTGCCAAAAGCCATGCTGGCCCTCAATAGAATCTCATAATTGTGAATCCTCTACTGGTGCATCCTTATCGGCTTTATTATTTAGTAAACTAGACATCCCCCTGAAAACATTTAAACATGACGTTGTTTTACGCAATTCTGTAAGAATTTTGAAACAAATCAAGAGGGTATTGCAGCTTCCAGATCTCTCTATCTATGCACCTATATGTAAAAATCAAGCATTTAAACCAGCTATATTAGACCCTGTGTTTAGGCAGTGGTCAAACAAAGGTATTATTTCAATTAGGGATCTTTACATTAATAATGAATTTGCATCATTTAGCCAATTGCAAACAAAGTTTAGTCTCCCACCTGGTCATTTTTTTAGGTATTTGCAGATTAGACATTTTGTGAGACATTCTCTTACTCATTTTGACAAACTACCAATACAACATAATTTTTATGAGTTTTTGAGAAAACCTCCAACCTCCAAGCATTTGGTCTCACAATTTGTCAGTCTTTTTTCAAAACCAACTTCATCAAATCATGTCAACGAGGCTTGGACAAGAGATGCGGGGGTAGAGATCTCAGTTGATCTATGGGACAGAGCCTTAAGAGGTATAAAATCATGTTCAATAAATGCCAGAATTCAGCTTATACAGTTTAAAGTTGTACATCGCTTACACTATTCTAAGACTAGGCTTAATAGACTCTTCCCTTCCATTTCACCTTTGTGTGACAAATGTAAATTGAGTAATGGTACACTAGGGCATTTATTCTTTTTCTGTCCCTTACTTAAAAACTTTTGGTCTGAAATTTTTCAATTGTACACTAAGATATATAAGAAGACCATAACACCTGATGTTTTAACGGTGATACTTGGCTGTTCAGATCAAACTGTGTCATGCTCCCAGTCAGTTCAGCAAGCCATCATGTTTGGCATGGCTATTGCAAAGAGGGTCATTTTGAGAGAATGGAAGTCCACTACGCCTCCTAGTTATTATAAATGGCTAAATGATATGATGTCTTGTCTATATCTTGAGGAGATTCGGTATGGTCTGTCTGATACTCAAGATAAATTTAGAACAATCTGGGGTCCTTTTGTTGATCATATCAAGCAGAGGGGGACTCGGCCTGGAACCTCAGGGGACTGAACTGTGGAGTTTGCTCATCCGGGACCGCTGGAACGATTGTATTTGCACTACGTGGATTGTATGCAATAATTTTTATATTTTTTGTGAAGATACTTTAGTACTGGCAGTGTTCGTGTTCATGTTTGTAATTTTAAATGTAAAACTTTAATAAAAATATATTTAAAAAAAAACAAAAAAAACAACGGGAATCAACAACCAAGGCTAGCTGCTAACTTTGAACAAAGGAGCAACCAGTGATCTTAAGAGACCCAAGGTTCAGAGGGCCAGACCAGCCTGTAGCCCGTCAGGAAGCCTCACAACCTACAGCTTCATGGATTTAACACAATAACGCACTGAAAAAGGACATCTTTTTCTTCAAAAGACTGGGTAACATAACTGGGCATAACCTAGCATAAGATAGCACAGCTAAGCAGAGAATTATTCACATATTTCATTGTTGCAATGATTTTATTGAATGTATTCTTGAGCTTTATGTCTCGGCCTGGTTATCGTTAAGTTAGTTGCACATTTCACACACATAAGACTGAAGTCACATCCAGTAACTTGCATGTGAGTGACCTGTGTGAAACTACCCCCCCACCTTTCTTAACCTGCCACCCTTTTGCTTACATGCATTGAGCCTCACAAAAAAACCTTTAACCTTCCCCCGCTAGCCGTGTGGTGTTGGCCATAATCTTCCGTTCGGCCATCTTTGTTTTAGGTTCCTTTGTTTAAGCCAAGCAGTCCTAACCACCATCTTGACGCACACGCATAAATAGTGCATATGCTTTTAGTTTAGATATTGTGTGTTTTGTTTAGTATCTGTTAAATAAATGCTTTTGACACAAGTCATCTGTTTGTCTGTTTAATCTGTACAAAAGTGGTTGTTGTCAACCTCTACGCTGCAGAACTCCAAATCCTTCACCTTACTGACAACTGATTAGGACTTTGATTATAATTATTAAATTAATTAATTATTATTGTTCAAAATTGATAGTTAGTACTTTTATGAGACTGATTAAACAATTGGCTATCATTTCCCTTTCTAAGGGTGGTGCCCCGAGGTAGATTTAATGTAAATTAAATCCCATTATTAACTTTACTGTTATTTACTTTAGATAGCCTATCCTAAATTATTAACCCAACATAGTTGGAGCCCCATGTGACCCAACACTGTGTATGTTTAAAGGAAATCACTCAAACCAACAGCCTGCTTCATGTGGTTCCACACATTATTCTGGCTGGAGGTAAATAATGTCCTGTATCACAAAATATCCTCAAATATTCCTCAACCCAGACACTTTTCATTAATTGCTTGCACTTTTTCTCATTCTCTTGTCCCTGCAAATAAACTGAAACAGTTTAAATTCACACCCATCCTCTTTACGACATGCGCTGAACGTGAATCTTTCTTTATATCTACAGTTGTCAGACACCATCACAGAGTTCTCACAGATTCCTGTTGGGACTGTGACTGTTATTTTATCTTTTTTAAACAATCAATTCATCAATCAAGAGGGAACCACATTTTAATTTCATTATACAACTTGTTGTACAATGACAAATAAACTTCCTTGTATTCCTTGTATAAATTCCCTCCACTTGACATTTTTGAGTTGGAGTAACTATACAAAATTAAGTAAATAGAACTGTATTTTAAGTAAACTTGACAAGTAGATATAAAGTTAATATGACCTAAGACTAATAATTATAATTACTTACTCTTTTCAAGGCAATCAGTTTCCTAGATTTTTTTTCAGTAAACTCAACTTATCAGATTTTACAGTGTGAGTTTGACACCCCCAGTTCAGTATATGTAAATTTGACACTTGCACCCTCAAGTGGCAGAAGTAAAAACTGCATTTTATCATATTAATTTCTTCTTTTCTGGGATTCTCTGTTCGCCCTTTAAGTTGGGACTCAGTGAAGCATTGTGTGATTATTGTGTGATAACTTCAGGCTCCTAGCTTCTGAGGAAAATTGTGTCTTGAGGCACAGTTTTTTAGGCAGATACTCAATGCCTAAGACTGGAGTGTGTTTTGCACCATACCAAACCTCACTGACCTCAGGTCCTGACCTCAGGTCCAAGCTGATCTGAGGTCAGCTGAATGACACTGGTGTGGTCCATGCTGTGCTGTTGGGTGGGCCACCCAGGGGTGAGCTGAGCAGGCTTGCTGTAGACATGCAGTAGGCTACTTGTGTGTCTCATTTACTCACTGCAGATACACCAACAGGGTTTTAAGTATTTTAGAAAAGGCACAGGAAAGATTTGAATTTTTTTTTTTGAGATTTCTTTCCAATAATGGAAAATATTTATTTGGTTAAAAAAATAATTGGAGCTATTAGGAAAGGAATTATCAACCTCAAAATGACTGAATGAAAATGACTATAAATAATATAAAACATTTATTGCTCACAGATACTCTGACTGTGTGTCCATCATTAAAATTTACTATGGAAAATAAATCTCTTTTTTAAACATGGACAGTTATTTGTGGGCATGTGAGCAGTCAAACTTATCTAAAGACAAATTAAGACTAAAGTAAATATATGAAATGTTTTAGCTGACGTGTAAAGCTGATTGATAGGCTGATAACATGGAGTCTGTGATTTACCTGAGTGTACCTAACCTTAACCCTAAATACAGGCACAAGGCGATTCACAGTTCAGGCAGCTTTATTCATAGGTTTACAGAGTCAGTGTTCGAGATACAAAGAATTTCTGCAAAAAAGTAAAACAGCTCTATAAGGACTTCTTATACACAATTAATGAGTAAAAGCTTGCTTTAGTTTCTTTGTGGAAAAATATCCTCATTCATGTAGACTTAGATAAGCGTTTAGACAAGTGTGTCTCTCATACAGAGGTTAAATACAGATGTTTTCACATAGGCTATTTGTTGCTTTACAATGCCATTTCATTGATTCAACTATAAGTTTAATGTTAACTACCTTCTCACTGTCAC